>CAUYUJ010017703.1:211411-227359 GCA_963575745.1 Prorocentrum cordatum | reverse complement strand
GAGGATGGGGGATGATGATGATGATGATGATGATGATGATGATGATGATGATGATGATGATGATGATGATGATGATGATGATGATGATGATGATGATGATGATGATGATGATGATGATGATGATGATGATGATGATGATGATGATTAGGATGAGGATGAGGATGATGATGATGATGATGATGATGACGATGATGATGACGATGATGATGATGATGATGATGATGATGATGATGATGATGATGATGATGATGATGATGATGATTGATGGTGATGATGATGATGAGGAGGAGGAGGAGGAGGAATATTAATAATCATATTAATAGTAGTAATAATAATACTAATAATAATTCGAATAGGATAAATAATACTAATAACAATGATAATATGAAGAATACTACGAGTAATAAGACGAATAATACGATCACGGATAATACTACGACTAACAATAGTAAGAGCAATACGACGAATAATACTAATAATAAAAATAAGAAACTATGGAGACGACTAATACAAATAATAACAAACATAAAAAGACACATCATATAATCATACTAATACTAATAATAATAACAATAAACATAATACTACTAAGAATCGTGATAAAACTAATACTAAGACGAATAAGACGAATACTACGAATACGGATAATACGAATAATACTAAGACAAATGATAAGCATACGAAGGCGAAGACGGAGAAGACTAATCATAACACGAGAAAGAAGAATAAGGCGAATAAGAATAGTAATAATAATAATAGGACTAAGACGAATGACAATACTATGATGAATAATAATAAGAAGAAGGCGAATAATAAACTCACGGATAATAATACGAATTCTACTACTACGAATAATAATACTAATAACAATAATAAAACTAATAATCATAATAATCATAATACGAATACTCATACTAATACTAATACTACAAATAATATTACTACTACTAATAATAATAATAATAATATTAATAATGATACTAATAATACTAATACTAATACTAATAATCCTAATACTACTACTAATAATAATAATACTAATACTAATAATACTAATAATACTAATAATAATAGTAACAATAATACTACTACTACTACTACTACTAATAATAATAATAATAATAATAATAATACCAATGATACTAATAATAATAATAATAAGACTACTAATAATACTAGTAATATGAGGAGGAGGAGGAGGAGGAGGAGGAGGAGGAGGAGGAGGAGGAGGAAGAGGAGGAGGAGGAATGTTGGGAACGTTGGGGTGAACGACGGCGAATGTCGAAGCTCCTCTCGATTACTGCTGCAGATCGACGATGGCAGCAGCTCTGACCGACTTTGGCGGCCCGCTGGGGTGGGGGTACCCCCTTCTGAATTCTCGCCAAATTCTACCTTCCCTTAGCTGTGGGGAGGCCGCACAACGGAGCCAAATGCCCGGGGTCAGTCGTGGCTGTACGACCGCACTTGGAACAAAACGTCAGATGGAATTGCCCCCAATGCTGGAGGGAGTGGGAATCATGCAGCACCTGGCCCCCAATCACTCGCCTCCCGAACACAGGGGCTATACCGAGCTGGGGGGCGACCTGGGTACAAGTCCTATGGGCAGCCAGGAGGACGCGCTCTCTGTTCAAGAGAACCTGACAAAGCCTGCAGTAAAACTTGGAGCCGACCCGTCGCCAGTCGTGCTGGGACGCTCTCAAAGCCAGCTCGAGCTTGGGGGGGCGGGCGGGGCGGGGGGTCGAGGGACGCACCGCGGTCCACGGGCCGGCCTGGATCACATCCGCCAGCGCTCGCCGCGCCCGCCTCCTCACCAGAAAAGCTTCTACGTCCCGCTGGTCCGTGGCGGGGCTGGCCGTGGCGAATTCGGACCAAGACGCCGCGGCCGCTCTGCCAGCCAGCTCGTCCGCACACTCATTCCCGACCGCCCAGAACCACTCCCTTTCAGACCTGATGTCCTGGGCCTCCAAGTGGGAGGGGGTCCAACAAACAAGGATGGGGTCGGGGCCTCGCTCACGCGCGGCCTTGCCGATCCTGGCCCAGAGGTCGGCTTCCCGAACCTGAACGACACCATCCACGAGCGGCTTATGATCGGACACAAACCTCAGGGGCCCTCTGGAGCACTCTAGGGCTTCGGCAAAGGCGGTGAGCTCCGCTCAGGGAACCGTCTGCTTGGCTTCCGCGACCCCGCACGCAACACCCGCCACGGGGCGCCAGGCACCTGCTGAGAGAGCCTCGAGGGCCACGATCCCCGAGCCAACGCGCCTTCTGCCCTTCTGCGGGGGTCGTCGGATAACCTGCTCCCTGACCCGTCTCCGAACACGGTGAGGTAGCCGCCTTGGCCCCTCGGGGCCAGGGGGAAACCACCGAATTTGAAACGGTGTGGGGGGGGGGAGGTCGAGGTCGAAGGTGGGGGTGGTTTCAGCCTTACTCGGTAGGCCTCGCAGCCGCAAAGGCGGAGACGATTCGTGCCCAGCCTCCGCACTCGGTAAACGATGGTTCGACTCATCACAATCTGGGTGTCCTGCGTTGCACTCGCAAGACCATATTCTGTGAAACAAACTTTCTTTTTTCCTTTCCGCAGCGCGCACGCAGCGGAGACTCGAGCTTGTAGCCCGCCTCCTCCTGCCGCTCTCTGGTCCACAGGGCGCCTGTGACGACGGCCAGGTTGAGCGCCCAGAGGTCGTCGTCGCCGTTGGCCTCGAAGCGCCGCTGCTCCCTCTGCACGTGGAGCGTGTCGGCACCCCTCGCAGCCAGGTCGTCGCCGCTCTGGTGGAGGGAGGCGCCCGCCCACAGCCTGCGATCTTTGCTCTCCTCGAACTCGTCCAGCAGCACGGGGAGGCTGGCGAGCAGGTCGCAGAACTCGGGGCTCGACGAATGTGGGAGGCGCCACTCGGCCTCGGAATCGGTGATCCATCGGTCTGGGCGAGGGGCACTCCACCCTGCGTCCAGGAGGGTCGCCACTGTGCCGCCAGCGGGCCTCGCGCCAGCCGCCAGCGCTGGGCCCCCGCGGCCTGGAGACGTGGGGCGATCTTCGCCCACGAGCGCTCGATCCTCAGGTGGAGCTCAGGATGCCCAGCCCAGAGGTCGAGCCAAGCCGCCAGCTGCTCCCTCGGGATCGTCTTCGCTGGGTCGGCACGGCCGTGGGCGATCGCCAGCGTCGTGGTGAGGCAGCGCCCAGGGCCCTTGCCAGCCGCTGCCCTCGCTGCCTGCCTCCTCCGCCTGAGCACCTTGTAGTGCGGGAGGCCGTGCGCCTGGTGGCCGTGGGCGCCCTCCGCCTTGGAACCCGTTCCCCAGAGCCCGCGCGTCACCTTCTGGAGGCGGGCGTGGCGTCTCATGCGCATAATGGCCCCTGCTCTGCGGGCGCCGCTCTGCATCCGTTGCTTGCCCCGCAACCTGTTGCGAGATCGAGCGGCGTTGCAGTCCACCCCGAGGTCTGTGACCGTACCTTTGCAGTGGCGGGGATCCCATTCTTCCTGAGGCCCCGGGCGGTGTCCTCTGCCAGGCGGGTGGTGCTGGCCACGGCAGTCGGCTTCGCCGATATGTCTAGTCCAGCCTCCTGCATACTGGCCCAGCTCGGTGGTGCTCTCCACTACCGTCTGCTTGACCACGGCAGGCGTGCCCTGGGCGCGCAGCACCGTGTCGTCCACGTACGTCCAAAGGCCGATGCGCGCCTGGTAGTTCAGATGCGCACGGTGCAACAGCGGGTCCAGGAACGCCTTGGCTAGCGGGACTCCGTGGGGCGATCCCGCCACCAGAGAACGCCGGGGCGTGATCTCCCTGCTGAGCCACTTCCTATCCTTCAAGAAACGGGGCGCCAGGAACATCTGCAGCCCCATACATAGCACAATCGCTGGGAACTGCTGGCCCAGTGCGTGTCGTACCAGGACTGGGAGACTGATGCTGTCGTAGAACTTGGCCAGGTCCAGCAGCACCGTCGCACTATATACTCCCAATGTCCTGGCTGTCTCATCCAAACAAGCTCTCAAGATGGACGCCTGCAGCGCAGACGAGCCCGCGATTGCGGTGTCCCAGAACTCACCCGGCTCCTCACTCCACTGCGCCGTCACCGAGCCGCGGAGCTTGCTCCAGGTCTTCATCAGGAAGGGGAGCTGGCCGAGGATACGATCCCCGCCTTTGGCCTTGGGGACCACCGCGCCCAAGGTGCCGAAGATCTGCCTCGGTCAGGCACCGCTCTCCTCGATCGCATTGAGGATGTTCACTATCTTAGCTCGGCCCTCCTCAGGGGGCCTCTGGATTTCCAGCGGCCCCAGCGCATCGACGCCCTTGGCCTTCTTCGCGCTCATGGACGGGGGGGGGCCTGTCCAGCTGCGCGAGCTCGATGGGCGGCAACGGCTCCTCTTGCGCGACCCTCCTGACCTTCTCAACACCCTGCAGCAGCATGTCCACCGTCACCCTGGGATCGCCCCAGATCGCCTCCACTCGTCCGCGCGCCTGTCCATGATGGCAGTGGGTTCGGCGAAGACGGTGGCCTTGTAGACGTGCTCGTCCTTCGGGCTCTGCGCCGCGCCGCCCTGCTGCTTGACGTGCCTGTGGAGAACGCCTGGGGTCTGCTTCCACATCTTGGTGGCCCACTGCTGGAAGGCCCTCCTCGACTTCCCCAGACTGGCTCCTACTACTCGGGCTTGGAACCTATCCGCCATCTCGCAAATGGTCGGGATGTCATCATCTGGCTGCTCTGGAAGGTGCCTGACCGCCGCCAGCCAGGTGATCCAGCTGTCGTCCGTGTCCGCCTTGAACATGCCGTCTAAGTCGAGCTCTTGGGCCGAGTCCAGCAGCTCTGCGAACTTGGCGTCACACGAGGCCTCTCGGTCAGACGCCCGCCTCTCCGCAGTAGCAGGGACCTGCGGAGCAGCGTGGTGGCTATCGCCCACCACTCCAGCAGCGGGTCCCTGAGGTGGGCCCGTGCTGGGGTCGCCTTGGTTCGAGCCCAGCCAATCGTGAAGCCTTTGGCTCGCCCGACGAAGCGGTCGCGCTGCTCGTCCTCAATCTCGTGGTGGGCCAGCGTGGCCTGCTCCGCCGTCTTGATCCAGTCTCCGAACATGTTGGGCACGTAGTCCGTGGCGACAGGGTCGCGCATGAGCAAGTAGTGCGCGTTCGTCTGCCTCGCGTGCCGTGCCGTGCCTGACGAAATTCTCCTGGGGGCGCTGCGTTCGCTCAGCGCCGTCTTGGCGTCGGCGCCTCGCCGGCACAGCGTCTCGGGCTCGGGAGTGGTCGGGGAAGCCGTAGAACATGGGCTGGCACAGGGCGCTCCCGCTCCATCAACTCCATCTGGGAGGCCGACGCGCCACGGCGGCTCGACTCCGAACGGAGGCCTCGCATCGTGGGGGGAGGGTGGGGCGGGGTCCTGTCCAGCCAGGGGGCCTCTCGGAGTAGGCGCCGAAGATGAGGGCGGAGCGAACTCTGTGGCACCTTCCTCGTCGTCGCATGGTGAGCCCGGGCGGGCCTGGCGCCGCGTCTCCACCGAGATGGCGAAGGGAACGCTTCCCGTGGGCTCATGGGGCGCCTGATCCTCGATGCCGTCGTAGAGCTCGTCGAACGCGTCCTGTAGAGCCACCTCCAGCTCGGCTCGCCTGCGGTCGCGAGCTGCTCGAATACCCTTCTGTCTCTTGCTGGTGGGGTCGGCCGCCTTGACCTGTCTGGGCACGGTGGGGAGGTCCTTGGCTACCATGAGCTGCTGCCCGTGCCACCATCGCCTCTTGCCCTCCGCCAGCGCGAGGCAGAGGCCGACATGGTCCTTCCACGGGACCTCGATCACGGCCTTCATGTGGTAGCGGTTGGCGGTGCACGCCTTGACCATCGCATAGTCGATCAGGCTGCCGCCGCCCCTGTTGCACGTGCATGCGCAGTCCTGGGGGAGGACGATCTCGCCCTGGAGCTTCTTGAGCCAGCTGAAGCCCGCTCCCGTCCACGCCTCAGGTTGGATATTCCAGTCGCCCAAGATAGCCCACGGGTCGCTGATCTGCGCTAGGAAGGCCCCCAACCTGGACAGGGTCTTCTCGCTCGGCCCCTGGAACTTGTGCTGCGGGAGGAGGTGCAGCGAGATCACCACCAGGTTGCCTGACTTCAGGTGCCAGACGACAGGGCAGAATCCAGCGAAAGGGTCCTGCCCGTGCACCTCGAGGCCAGCCGCGCGCCAACCTTCGAAGCTGGTGGTCTGGATGCTCTTCTTGGCTAGCACCCACTCGCCTCCTGACGTACCTGTGGCCGAACGCGCCGTCGGCCTAACTGGTGTCGCAACCAGCTTCCATCCGTCTTTGCTGAGCCCTGCATGGGCTGCCTTCAACTTGGTGCCTTCGCTGTGGGTCTCGGCGAGGGCGATGAGGTCGCACTGCACGGCCTGGCCTCGCATGAAACCCTGGGCCTGCGGGCCCCATGCAGTGATGTTCGAGAAGAAGAGTGTGGCATGCTCCTGGTGAGCGGCGTCATAGCCGCTGCTGGGCCTTGACGTTGGCGTCAGCCTTCGCCGCTGGGGCCGCACCTGCGCCGCCTCCAGGAGCGGCGCCGCCAGCAGAAGCAGCAGCATCGCCTGCAGCAGGCGGGGCAGCCGCAGGCTCCACGGCGGAGGGGAGCCTGGCGCGCGCCTCCGCCACCGACTGGGCGAACTTCTCCTTGACCATCTGCTCCAGCTCCTCGTCGGTGCTGTCCAGGCCTGGGACCGCCGTGCCGATGCCCTTTGCCCCGTCTTCGGGCCCGTCCTCCTCCATGGAGGCGGAGGCCTCTTCCTTGGGCTGGTCGTCGGTCCGCATCCGCTTCTGGGGCTTGGCCTTGATCTGCAGCACCTTCTGTCGCAGCTCCTTGACCTTTGCCTCCTCCTGTGCCACGTACTGCCACGAGGCCTCCAGCGCCGCGCGGCGCGTCTCCAGCTCCGCGCGGGCCTCGCTGTCCAGCTCCTCGATCCCCTCGTTGAGGAGGGCCGTATCGAAGGCGAAGATGATCTTCTTGCCGTCCTTGGTGTATCCTGCCGCTGGCTCAGCCTGCTTCCCCCAGCGAGCGGACGGCCTGCTTGTGCTCCTGCTTGGCCTGAAGCATCTCACGCGTCGCCGTGGTGTTCGCTTGCTTGGCAACCTCCAGCTGGATCTCCGCCTTCGCGAAGGCGTCCGCCGCCCGCTGCAGCGCATTCTGCTTGTGCTGCAGGGCCTGGGCCGTGGACTGCACGAGCTGCGATGTGGACTTTTCCTTCGGCGGCGGCGGCTTGGGCATGACCTTCTCGACCTTTTCCTGGATGGCAGCGAGGTCCCCTTCGAGCGCAGGGCAGTGGGAGAGGAGGGCCTTGAGCGCCGCTGTGATCGCCTCCACCTCCGACCTGTCCTGGCCGTCCTTGTTGGCCGTCCTGTACGTCTGATTCCCCCATCTGCGGGCCTTGGCCCATGGCGGGGGTTTGTCCTTGTTGGCAGCTGTCTGGCTTGTGCTCTTCCCATTGTAGAGGTCCACCGTGCTGCCGCACTTGATGCACTTGCCTCCATTGCGCACGATCCTGAAGTTGTACGCCCACTGCTGGCACCCAGCGCACACCGAGAATGGCTTGCGAGCATTCCCGTATCCCATGGTGCTACGCTGGAACGATGAGGGCCTGAATGATCGACGCACTCTGGGCGTCGTGATCGGCGGGGCCCTGAAAACGACTTGGTCGAGCCGCGGACTAGCGACTAGCGGTATCCACGTGTTTCCCTGCGGAACAAGCATACTGAGCCAAAATGGTTACGGTGGAGGAGAAGGAGGAGGAGGAGGAGGAGGAGGAGGAGGAGGAGGAGGAGGAGGAGGAAGAGGAGGGGAGGCGAAGGCGAAGGCGGAGGCGGAGGCGGAGGCGGAGGCGGAGGGGAGGGAGGAGGAGGATGGAGGAGGAGGAGGAGGAGGAGGAGGAGGAGCAGGAGGTGGAGGGAGGGAGGGAGGGGTCGACACGACGCGAACCAGCCGTGCATGCCTCCTTGGCGCGCCCGTCGTGCCAGCCGATCTTCCGCTGCCCGCCCCCTATGGCCGGCTGGCGCCGTGCCCGGGTGCCCGCGGGCATGCGGCCCGGGGGCTACTTCGCCGCGCGCATCCCGCCGGGCGGCGACGCGCAGCGCTACATCTGAGGTCGAAGGGCCAAGACGACAGGGGGAGGCTTCCTCGCTCCTCCTCCTCCTCCTCTTTCTTCTCCTCCTCCTCCTCCTCCCCCTCCTCCTCTTTCTCCTCCTCTTCTTCCTCCTCCAGGGTCGAAGAGCCAGGGGCAACGACAGGCGGAGGCTGGCCCAGGGGGTGAAGCATCGACCTTGAATCGCGATCGTTTTCCTATCCATTGTTCTGCCGATGGGCGCGGGCCCTCGCGCACCCCCTCCCCCCCCCTCCACCCCCTCGTGGAGCAGATCTGGGGGGAGGGGTGGGACAATGAGTGCGAGGAGGAGCAGGAGGAGTTGGAGGAGGAGGGAGGAGGAGGTGGCGTCTGCCAGCCTGCCGGTGCACGTGGCGACGCCAGCGGTGACCCAAAAGGCCTGGCCTCGTCCGCTCGCGCTCGCGCCGGCCGTCGCAGCGCTGCCGCCCGCGCGGAAGCGGCGCGCCCGAGCCCTCCCTCTGCTTCGGCCCCCCTCGCCCCCACCCTTGGCCAGTCTGATTCAGGAGGGGAAAAAACACAGACACGTTTATTCGTCGACCCCTTGAAAATATGGGAAATAAAGGAAGTGGGGGGGAAGACGAAAATCCAAAAAGTATGGGAGAATATGGGAGACCCTTGGATTTGTGTGTATTTATTTGTGTGTCCCTGGGCCCCCTCACTGATGCAGTCGGACAGTCAGTTGATTTAGGCAGTCAATCCGCGTGATCTGATACAGTCGGACAGTCAGTCGATTCTGGTAGTCAACTCGTGCGATTAGATGTAGTCAGATAATCATCTGAATTGGACGGCCCTTTGAACAGGTGGACAAGTGGACAGCCCAGCGTGTGACCTCCCGAGCGAGCCTGCAAATTCCCACGGGAAAGGGCCCGCCCTGTTTCAACCTGTCCCTGAAATAAACGACCAGCCCAGCTTCGGCAGTTCATCTGGGGCTCTGGGCGACCCAACGTGAGCAAACTGGTGTTCTGCCTCTCCGCGCCACTCGGCCTGCTGCTGCTGCTCCCCGCTCCGTAGCCTTGTGGCTCAAGCCTGACACCACCCTTCAGCCTGGGCAACTCTACGGTTCCCGGGTGGGCCGCCGCCGTTGAGGCCGCCGTCCACGCGCACCGTCAGAGTCTTATCGCCGGCGCCGCGCATGCCGAGGGCGCGGATTACAAGACCCACTGGCCGCGTTCAGCAGTACCTGGTGAACCATATTTCATGCTCTACTTCAGAATGTACATCGACATCGTGCTAGGGGCAACGGTCAGCGCCAGCTCGCTCAACTGCACGCCAGCATGCAGCGCGCATCATCCTCATCATCATCACACCCACCACCACCACCACCACCACCACCACCACCATCATCATCATCATCATCATCATCATCATCATCATCATCATCATCATCATCATCATCATCATCATCATCATCATCATCATCATCATCATCATCATCATCATCATCATCATCATCATCATCATCATCATCATCATCATCATCATCATCATCATCATCAGCATCATCATCATCATCATCATCATCAGCATCATCATCATCATTATCACCATCATCATCATAATCAGCATCATCATCGTCACCACCACCACCATCATCAGCATCGTCATCATCATTATCATCATCATCATCATCCTCATCCTCATCCTCATCCTCATCCTCATCCTCATCCTCATCATCATCGTCGTCATCATCATCATCGTCATCATCGTCATCATCATCATCATCAACAATAACAACAAGAAGGACGACACCATCTGGGCGCAGTGGGTCTCGTACTTGCAGCACGTCGTCACCGGCACCGTGAAGAGCGCCGTCGCCTTCGCCTCACGCGCAGGCGCGCTTGCTAAGCGTGCCCAGCAGCGGGCCATCAGGGCCGCGACTCGACCGTCACTGAAGGAGCCATCGGGGTACTCCATCGATCGCTTCGGCCCCAACCACTCCTGGCCGAGTTTGTTCTGGATGGCCACCGCACCATCGTCCACCCACGAGACCTTATCGACAAGACAGTTGGTGGCTAGGCGGCACTCGGCCCCGACGGCCCCGAACCCTGCCAGCCTCGCTAACGTCGCCCAGCGCATCCGATAGCGCGTCTAGGAGTACAGTCTGCCACCGCCCACTGCGGCGGACATGCGTCGGGCCCTGCGCCGACAGCGGGCTGGCGCCGCCGTGTGTGCGGACCGACTTCGGCCCACAGACTTACTTCGACTTCCATAGCCTGCTCTGGAGGAGCTCGCCATGATCCTTGACGTGGCCTGGCAGACGCAGACGTGGTCTCGCCAACCCCTGATCACCGTGGGGGTTTTACGGGCCAAGAAGGACAACGACGATCGCATCCTCGGCCTCCTGCCCGAGATCGCCCGATTCTGGTCCATGTCCAGAGAAGATCACATGCAAGAGTGTGACCGGGACTGCTTCGCGCACTGGGATGCCATTGCCAAGGGCAACTCCGCATTCCGCGGGGCATGGGCTCTTCGACATTTCACAGCCTGACGTTTCCGTCGATTGGGTCTCCTTCGCTGGCGAGGCGCTCGACTTCGACTTCCCGCCAAAGGTCTTGAGGCTCAAGATCTTACAGAATGCCGCCCTGCGGGCGTTCGCGCAACGTGGGGCCCATGCCGAGGGCCTGTGCTCAGGCACCCGCTTCGCCAAGATCATGCCTATCAGGGCCCTCGAGCGGATCTGTACTTGCCATGGGCGCATCCATCACTGCATTTGGGTGGGCGTCCAGTCACAACGCGTGCAGGCGAGCCAGCGAGCACTGCGGCGCCCCATGCTTGCCTGCCTCGCCGACGCCTCCGCGGCGGTCAAGGAGCAGGGCCTCGACGCCGCCACGGAGTGCGCCAGTCTGTGCGGCGGCGTGGCCGACGCCGGGTACATCGCCGCCGCCGCGGAGAAGACAGGGCATCCTATCCAGGCAGGGTCCCAGGCCAGATACTAGGGCATTGACCTGGACTGCGGTGTCAGGCGTGTCGGGAAGACCACCGCGCAGCGGCGCGTTCGCTCGGCCCACTTGGAGGTGCCGCGTTCCTGGAGGGCTCGCGCTGCAGGGTGGGTTGGCGGTAGCAACCTACGGGCGCTGGGCGATTCGCTTGGGCGCGCCCAGGGGGGCGTTGCCCGACAACCTTGCTGTGCGTCAGGGCCCCGCAGAGAGACCGGGCCAGGGGGCTCTCGCGAGAAACGATCCCAGCTTGGCTAACTGCGCGTGTGCAAGGGGGCCCTCTACGGCGCAGCAGCGCGGATGGGATCCTGTCGAGCCCAACCAGTGACGGCTACCACCATCCCTTACCAACGCCGACGACGCCTGGGAGTTTGATGCCGAGCAGCGCACGGGCTTCCCTGAGACCGACACCCCTGGCCAGCTCCTCGACGACATCGGCTTCAGTATCCAGCGCCAGCGACAGCCGCGCCATCGGGAGGCTACTCAAGTGCCTCGAAATTGCTACATGGAGTGCGGCTGGCCAACCCTATGCTCACCATCGCCGTCTTCGCTATGTGGGCGCGCGCTCGGGTCGCCACCGGGGCCAAGGCGTCAGGTGTTACTGCAATGGGGCCTCGGTGTGGTGATGCTGGTGAGACCGACTGCCGCCGTGCTCGGGAGTGCCCGTGTATCGCGGGCAACTCCATCATGTAAACCACCAGCCGCTTCGTTCCAGAGGCCGCTGCGCAGCAGCACATGTGCGCATGATTATGGGCACGGGGGTTATTGCCGCTGGCGCGGGCGCGCCTGCCAACGCCGCCAGAGCAAGGACAATGTGCAGGTAATGGTATCGGCTCCTACCAGCCTGGGTGCTTCGCGCAGTGGCATGGGCGCCCCAACTACGCCTTCGGCGACGCCGGTGGAGGCGCCGACGCAGCCAGCATGCCGCTGTGCAAGGTAGGAGTGGGAGTTGTGCTGTTTGCCGACCTGGACGAGGACGGCGTGGAGCTCGAAGGCGACCTTTGGTGCCCACTCCCAGGGCGGCGGCGGGCGGTCACGCGAGGAGAGCTCCTGGTACGAGTTATGGCCGCTGAGGCTACCGCGGGAGATTTCATCTACTTTGCTAACAGCGAGAGTACGTCGTCCAGCAGCCTGCTGGACCCGACGCCGACCTGTGGGGTCGCCTCCGTTCTCGCTAACAATCTAGGGATTGCCAGATTGGTGGCCATCTTCATCCGTTCACACATGAGCGCGCAGGACATCATCACTGACATGATCACTGCCGGCCCGGCATGCGGGAGCCTGGTGGCCGATGAGCTGGCAGGAGGAGCTGCCCGCGACGCCAGGGTGCCCAACGGTGATCGTCAGCGCCGCGCAGTCAGTGGGCAACAGAAAACATGCCTTCCTTGTATGCGGCTCTTGCGCGCATAATTAGAAGCCCTAGGACATGATGGAGTGCTGTGTCAGTGCCAGGGGCGGCCGCGCCCAAATCGACCAGAAGGCTTGGCTCCCGCACGCCAGAATGCCTGCCCCCAGAATGTGTGCTCTTGTGGGTTCTCAGGACAAGATGGGCTCAACGGAGTCCAGGTGCACCAGATTCTGGAACGGTTCCTCCATGGCCTTGACTAGGCAATGGCTTCAGATTTCATGCTATGACCTTCAGAATGTGGAAGGAACTTATACGAGGGCCACTCTGGGATGCAGGTGCACATAGCGGGGGGTGTGCTGATAAAACACATCGTAGACGGTTCCACGCTGGGCTGAATCTTGGTTCTGCTCCCGCTGTGGGTCCATCGCCCGTCAGCTCCTCGGTAAGCTCGGGGGCCCCTGTGCTGAACCCACAGCCACGGGAAGAGAGAATGTTCGTATAATCAAGGCGGATCTCTGGCCCAAGGTGCCCAGCAGAGCTTAGCGGGCCAAGAGGTGCAAAGAAACCCAGCATGAGGTTGCGGCGGCTTAATCATTCACATCGCTACGCGATCAGGCAGGGACTACAGAGACTCCGCCTCTTCCTCCCCCGCACTCCCTCCCTCCCTGTTTCCCTCCCTGTCTCCCTCCCTCCCTCCCTCCCTCCCTCTTTTCCCCTCGCTCCCTCCCCCCCTCCTGCCCCTCCTCCTCCTCCTCTTCCTCCTCCTCTTCCTCCTCCTCCTCCTCTTCCTCCTCCTCCTCCTCCTCCTGCTCCTCACTTCTCTTTCTTTTTCCCTCCCTCCTTCATGCCCCCCCGTCCTCCTTCATCCCTCCCTCCTTCTTTTCCGTCCTCCTCGCCCCATTGGCGCAAAGCTTTCCGGCCGCCCTGTCGGCTCAGGCGCGCTCGCATCAGATGGTGGGGCCGAGCGGGTCCTCCCACTTCCCTTTTTCCTTCTCGTCATCCCCTGGAGCCCCAGGGCCCCCCCCCCGTTTGCCACATCGTAGAGCGACCGTCCCTCACCCCTTCGCGCTCCGTCCCCTTCCATTGCATCGTCGCCATCCTTCATCGTCCCCCTCCACCCTCATACGCGCGATGCCAATTTTTTTCAATGCGTGGTCTCCGAAAATCCTGACCTTTTCCCTGGGACCGTTTTTTCTCGTCTTGGGTCGTTCTTCCTGGGGCCTGGTGAGGGCCCCGAGGCTGGAAATGACGAACAATTCCCCGTTATGATTTGTTACAACGACGCGGACATGGTCTGGGCCCCGTCCTTCTCGCCTCGTCTCTCCCCCCTCGACCTCCTTTCTGACAGCGTCAGCCGATGCCCGACGCGGCTCCGCGCGCAGCTGCCCGCACGCTCTTGTGGTGTCTCGTCGCCGCCGCCGGCGCCCGACGTGGCCGCGCCCAGCCCGGGCTGCTGCTGCGCGACGTGGTCGGGCGCTGCCCAATCTGGGGGGCGATAGCCAGGGCCGCAATGGGCCCGAAAGGGCCCCTGTAGGGTCCTGGAGGAGCCCTGCAGGGGCCTACGAGTTTTTTTTTTTTTTTTTTTTTTTGCCCCAGAGGGGACCCGAGGGGGGCCGAGGGGACCCGCCTGGCGCCCAGGAAGGGCACGAAACGGTGTTTCCCCCCACCCCCCCATCCCCCCCCCCCAGGGTTTTCCCCCCCCCCTCCTCCTCCTCCTCCTCCTCTCCCTCCTCCTCTCCTCCTCCCTCCTCCTCTCTCCTCCTCCCTTGAAGCAGCGCCCGCCGAGGGCGCGACCGGGCACGCGCACGGCGCCTCCGTTGGCTGGGCCTGGGCTGAGCTCGCGGCCGCTGGCGGGCACGCGGACTTCGGAGGAGGAAGAGGTACCCACACCGCTACCCCTGCTTCGTTTTCCCCTTTGGGGGCCCCCTCCTCTCCTCCTCCTCCTCCTCCTCCTCCTCCTCCTCCTCCTCCCCTCCTCCTCCTCCTCTCCTCCTCCTCCTCCTCCTCTCCTCCTCCCCTCCTCCTCGTCCTCCTCCTCCTCCCTTCCTCCTCTCCTCCTCCTCTCCTACTCCTCCCCCTCATCACCCTCCCTCCTCCTCCTCCTCCTCCTCCTCCTCCTCCTCTCCTCCTCTCCTCCACCTCCTCCTCCTCCTCGATCCTCCTCCTCCTCCTCCTCCTCCTCCTCCTCCTCCCCTCCTCGTCCTCGTCCTCGTCCTCGTCCTCGTCCTCGTCCTCGTCCTCCTCCTCCTCCTCCTCCTCCTCCTCCTGGTCTCTTTTTGTGGCCCTCGCCACCACCACAGGATTCCCCTGTGAAAACCTGGACAGAAGGCGCCCCAGGAGAGGTCCGAGAGTAGCGGTATCGGCACAGTCAAAGCTCTCAGCAAGGATGAGCGCAATTTTCCAAGGTTGCCTGGACGCCTTGCCACTCGGGCCCATCCTTGGCAACTTTCGTTGGCCGGGTCCCGCTCTTAAAAACTTCGGCGGCATGGCCTTCCAAGGCCCCTGCATCCTTGCCGCGCGTTCTTCTCCTGCGTTTTGACTGTACAGTTTGGCTTCCTCACGACGGGCAGCAACATTTTTAGGCACACATATATATACATATACCTATACGACCACCCTTCGGATGATAAGGAGGTTCGGGGGGGGGGGAACCAACGTCTCACTCGATCGGTCTCACTAGCGATCTCAGTATCGATCTCACTATCGGTCTCGCTCGATCGATCTCACTCGATCGATCTCACAATCGATCTCACTCGATCAATCTCATTCGATCGATCTCACAATTGATCTCACAATCGATCTCACAATCGATCGCACAATCGATCTCACATTCGGTCTCAATGTCGATCTCACTATCGATATCACAATCGCTCTCACAATCAACGTCATCATCATCATCATCATCAACATCATCAACATCAACATCATCACCAACATCGTCATCATCATGAGGGCACCGTCATCATCATCATCATAAACATCATCATCAACGTCAGCATCATCATCGGGACAACAACATCATCATCATCATCGTCATCATCATCACCATCGTCATCTCTTCATCAACATCATCATCATCATCGGGACACAGCCATCGTCACCATCATCAGCAGCATCATCATAATCATCATCATCGGGACACCATCATGATCACCATCGTTCTCATCATCAACATTATCATCAGTATCGTCATCATCCTCGGGACACCATCATCATCATGATCATCGCATCATCATCATCGACATCATCATCATCAACAACATCATCATCATTGGGGCTCCATCATCATCATGAGTAACATCATCATCAGCATCGTCATTATCATTATTATCATCGTCGGGACACCATCAGCATCATCATTATCATCATCACCATCATCATCATCATCATCATCATCAGCATCATCATCGGGACACCATAATGATCATCAACATCATCATCAACATCATTATCGCCAGGACACCATTCCCATCAACATCATCATCACCAACATCATTGGAATCATCATCATCATCATCATCATCATCGGGACACCATCATCGTCATCATCATCA
>CAUYUJ010017703.1:181411-208911 GCA_963575745.1 Prorocentrum cordatum | reverse complement strand
TTGAGCCCTTCAGGGGCCCTCTGGGGGCCCTCTTGGGCCGGGCGTCGATCAAAAGAGGAGGGATCCCCGATTTCGGTCGACGCTTGTTAGCATTAGCACCTTTTGGGGCTCTTGGGGGCCCTCTTGGGGCGCTCTGGGAGTCTTCTTGTGGCCCCTTGGGCCACTTTTGGGGCTCTCTTGGGTTATCTCCGGGCCATAGTGAGGCGTCAGAAGCCCATCGGTAGCGAACAGGCGAGACGCCAAATTTCCTTGATTCTCCGAAGGTGTTTGATGTGTTTTGGCCTCTCGGGTGGTGGTCGGTTTAGGGTTCCAGGAGCACTTGGAACCATCTTGTGGGTCTCTTGGGGCCTCTTGGAGGCATGATGGAGGCCATCCAGAACAATCCTCGGCTATATTGAGCCGTCTTGCAGGCCATATTGGAGCATTGGAGGCCCTCTTCGAGCCATCTTAGACCATCTTGGGCGCTCTATCCCCTCCGCCTGGGGCCCGACGAATACGCAGGGAGAGGAGGGGGGGTTTCCCTCCTTCAAGGGGAAGCAGGTTTTGGAGGAGTATTCAAACATAGTCAAAAATAGTCAGTGGACCAATTCCCTACCTAGGCTCTGCCTAGAAGGGTTCTTACTTTAGAGCTTGAAGGGACCGGGCAGTGCTCCCCGCCCCGGGCGGTTCCCCCAGTATCCGCCCCGCGGTCCCCCCAGTTACGTCCCCTTAGTTTAGCGTTGCTTATCTCATCTTAGCTTAGCTTATTTTATCTTAGCTTAGCTTAGCTTCATATGAGCTCAGGTTTATCTTAACTTAGCTTACCTTCATCTTAGCTTCGCTGAGCTTTAGCCTAACAGAGCACAGCATAGTATAGCATAGCGTAGCATATCATAACGCAGCACATCATATCAAATCATAGCCCAGCATAGCATAGCATAGCGCCGCATAGTATAGCATAGCATAACATAACGCAGCATAGCGCAGCACAGCACAGCACAGCATAGCACAGCGCAGCATATCATAGCATAGCAGAGCAGAGCATAGGTTAGCATCGCGCAGCATGACATAGCATAGCTTAGCATAGCATAGCATAGCATATCATAGCGTAGCGCAGCATAGCATAGCATAGCTTAGCATCGCACAGCGCAACATGACACAGCATAGCATAGCATAGCATAGCGCAGCATATAGTATAGCATAGCTTAGCATAGCATAGCATAGCATAGCGCAGCATAGCATGACATAGCATAGCATAGCATAGCATAGCAACTTATGCTGCTTTCCTAGGGGCTCCAACTCCTAGGTAGGGTCGCACTGGGGAAATTTTTGATTACGTTTGACCATTTACAGAGTATTTCCATACCTAGGCTCTGCCTAGAAGGGTTCTTACTCTCTGGGCTTAAAGGGGCCGGGCAGTGGAAAGCGCCCCGGGCGGTTCCCCCAGTATCCGCCCCGCGGTTCCCCGAGTTACGTCCCCTTAGCTTAGCGTTGCTTATCTCATCTTAGCTTAGCAGATTTCATCTTAGGTTAGTGTAGCTTCATCTTGGCTCAGGTTTATCTTAGCTTAGCTTACCTTCATCTTAGCTTCGCTGAGCTTTAGCATAGCAGACCACAGCATAGCATAGCGTAGCGTAGCGTAGCATAGCATAGCGCAGCACAGCATATCATAGCATCGCCCAGCATAGCACAGCATAGCGCAGCATAGCATAGCATAGCATAGCATAGCATAGCGCAGCACAGCACAGCACAGCATAGCACAGCGCAGCATAGCATAGCATAGCATAGCATAGCATAGCATATCATAGCATAGCATAGCATAACAGCAAAGCAAAGGCAAGGCAACAGCAGCGACAGCAAAGCAAAGCACAAGCAACGCAAAGCAAAGCAAAGCAACAGCAAAAGCAAAGCAAAGGAAAGGCAAAGCAAAAGCAATGTGCGACAGATGCCGAGCTAGTTTCGATGGCCGGACCGGAGCCCCCGCAAGCAGTGCCTTCCGTAACCATTTCGTAACTACTCCGTGCCTAAAGGGTCAGCTCAGCTTAGCTTAGCCTAGCATAGCTCAGCTTAACATAGCGCAGCGCTGCATTAGCATAGCATAGCATACCATAGCCAAGCATAGCATATCATATCATATACTATAATAGCATATCATATCATAGCATACCATCGCATAGCATAGCATAACGCAGCTTAACATAACATATCATGTCATAGCATAGCTTAGCATATCACAGCGCAGCATGACATAGCATAGCTTAGCATATCTTAGCATAACACAGCGCGGCATAGCATAGCATAGCATATCATCGCGCAGCATATCATGACATAGCATAGCATAGCATAGCAACTAATGCTGCTTTCCTAGGGTCGCACTGGGGTAAGTTTGGAGTATTTGTTCCCCCCCGAAATCCCACTGTAGGGGGACAGGCTCGACCTCAGAGTAGTATCGTCAGACCTCCGATGCCTCGAACGCAGGTGGGGGTTCTGTGGCTCTGTGAGCACCTGCTGCGTGTCCAGCCGGCGAAGGGGCGTCGGGCCTCCCCGCAGAATTTCACCTGGCTTCAGTCAGGAGGGGAAAAAACACGCACAGGCACAATTAATCGTCGATTTCCCAGAAAATATGGGAAACTATGGGAAGTGGGGGGGAAGACAAGAACCCAGAAGATATGGGAAGATATGGTGAATCCTGTCATTTGCGTGTTTTTATTTGTGTGTCCCAGGGCTCCTTCACAATTCTTGAGCCTCAACTGGTGGCTCTGGAAATCTGACCTGCAATTGTGGTATTCGCGCGTGGTTGCCCGTGAGCACGGCACTCCCAGACCATACGTGGCAGACGCCGAGCTCAACCAGCCGACGTTTTGGCCCAGCAAGCGTTGGTCCTCTACCCTCCTCCGCTCTAGTCTCGAGCAGTGGCGCAGCGTCCTGGCTTGCCTATAGGCCCACCAAATCATGGTCTAATGATCTTCTGTGATTCGCGGATGTTCTCAGAACGTTTCTGGCTGAGACTGTCTGTTTGAACACATCGGGTTTCTGTTCTAAGAAAGTTGTCTTTGTGTTTCACCACATTCTCGGTTCCCCTAAGAACATCCTGTGGTATGCCTACAGGAATGCCGGGACGGTCGGTCCCTGCCCAATCGTCCTCACCCCTTCCACTTGATTCTCTGATTCGTCTCACCTTCTGACGTCCTCCTCCTCCCAGGCCTTTCGCCGTTCCCCTGGTCCCCCCTCCTCTGCCCCGCCCGCCCTCTTCGCCATCGCAGCCGCGTCCTCCCTCTTCCCCTCCTTCTCCTCGCCGCCCTCGCAGGGCCCGTCTCGGCCCGATGGATCCGGCTCGATGCTCATGCTGGCCGGCTCGCTCCGATCCTCAAGGGGGGTGGATGACCAGGGGGATCTCATGGCGGGGGCCATTCTGTCTCCCCAGAGCTCATGGCGCCTCTTCTTCTTCTTCTTCTTCTTCTTCTTCTTCCAATGCGTCCCCCGCCCTCCCTGGCCCGCGCACATGCCGACGGCCATGATTCCCCCCTCCCCCCTCCCCCTCTCCCCCCCTCTTGGACGCCCCCCTCTTGGCCGCCCCCGAGATCCGATCCGATCCGAAACCCATGCCTCGAAGTGGCCCGCTGCCCGCATGGCGCGGTTGTGCACCGCGGCGCGGCCGATCTGGCTGGTCCCCATCTCGACTCTCAAGCACACGAAGGAGTGGCCCTTCGCTGGGGTGACCTTTGGCAGGCCAGCCACAACTGGGGGAGCTGTGGTCCTCACCCCCCTGGGGGACCCATCGATTTCCACACCCCTCTCGAGAGATCATCGATGCGATGGGTTCCCCCAGGGGGGTAAGGACCACAGCTCCCCCAGTTATGGCTGGTCGGTTTGGTGCGGGCTCACTGGGGCCCCCCCGATTGCTGAGCGCGATGCGGTAGTGGCTGCCTGCACGCTCGGATCTGGCCACCCTGCGCCCATGTAATCCGCGCACTGAGGGTCACTCCTGCCCGGGGGTCACTCTTGCGGGGAGCCGAGGCTCCGCGCCGATGTGGCCTGGTCCGACGCTCATTCCGAGAAGGTCCGACTTCCCGGATCGATGCTGGCTGGTCCTGCCACGCCCGCGCTCCTCCGTCCCCAGCCGTCTTCTTCGCTCTCTCCCTCCTCGCCACACCCGTCGCTATCCTCATCCTCGCCGTCTTCGCCACCCTCTTCGCCATCCTCCTCGTCCTCGTCCTTCTCGACCTTGTCCTGTCCGCCCTTTGAGGCCGGACATGAGGAGCGGATTGAGGAGAGCGGACGAGGCTCGTCCGCCTTCCTCCGTCCTCTGTGTTCGTCTTGGCCCTCTTCCCCTCCTTCCTCTTCCTTCCAGACTGCGTCACCATCATCGTCGTTATCGCCATTCTCATTATGGCCACCATCAACGCCACCATCATGATCATCATGACCACCACAACCACAACCATCATCATCATCATCATCAGCATCATCAACATTATCATGATTATCGTCATCATCAACTCTATCATAATCATTATCATCATCATCACCATCATCGTAGTCATATTTACCATCATCGTCACCATCATCATCATCATCATCATCATCAGCATCATCACCATCGTCGTCATTATCATCATCAGCATCATCGTCTTCGTCGTCGACGTCGTCCTCATAGGCATCATTGTCATCGTCATCGTCATCATCAACGTTATCATCATCGTCATCGTCAGTATCATCATCAACATCATCATCCTCGTCGTCGCCGTAGGCGTCGCCTTCAATACTCATCATCACAATCATCATGCCCATCATCATCACCATCATCATCACCACTATCATCAGTAGCATCATCATCATCATCATCATCATCATCATCATCATCGTCGCCATCGTCATCACCATCGTCACCACCTCATCACCATCATCGTCATCATCATCATCAGCATCATCAACCTCATTACCATTATCATTGCCACCATCACCATCACCACCATCATTATCATCACCATCAGCATCATCGGTATCATCATCATCATCAGCATAATCACCATCATCATCAACATCATCATCAACATCACAATTACCATTATCATTGCCATCATCATCATCACCATCATCATCTTCGTCACCATCGTTACCGACATCATCATTGTCATCATCATCAGCGTCAGCATCATCATCATCATCGTCTTCGTCATCGACATCGTTATCGTCATCATTGTTATCGTCATCGCCATCATCATCGCCAGCATTTTCGTCCTTGCCAGCATAATCATAATCATCATCCGAATAATCATCATCCGTCGTCGTCGTCGTTGTCGTCATCGTAGGCGTCGCCGTAAATAATCATCATCACCATCATCATGACCATCATCAGTATTGCCATCATCACCACCATCATCAGCAACACCATCATCACCATCATCATCATCAGCATCAGCATCATCATCATTATCATCATCATTGCCGTCGTCGCCATCACCACTGTCATCACATCGTCACCTCATCACCATCATCTTCATCATTAGCATTATCATTGCTATCATCATCACAACCACTATCATCATCAACATCATTAACATCAGCATCACCACCACCACCACCATCATCATCATCATCATCATCATCATCATCATCAGCATCATCATCATCATCGTCACCATTACCATCATCATCATCATCATCATCATCATCATCATCATCATCATCATCATCATCATCATCATCATCATCATCATCATCATCATCATCATCATCATCATCACCCACTTTGTCTCATGCCTGGCTCGAACCCCCAGGTGGCGGGCGGAACGGGCATGATGGCTGCGGGAGTCGCCCCGTGCGTGTGGCGATCGGGAAGCCCGGCCGCAAAAACGTAGCGGCGGGCGCGTGCAGTTTACTCGGCGGAGCGCCTCGTGAAGAGGCTGGTCGCCGAGCTCGACGCCGCGCATAACAAGGACAATCTCCTGAACGACCAGGTCGAGGCGCTGTTCGGCCAGCCTGTGGTGGGCTCGCGCCTGGCGGCTTGCGCCCCCGCGCTGGCTGCGCTGATGGCTGGGCGCGCGCCGTGCGACCTCGACCGCTTGCGGCGGAATGCCGCCTTGCACGCGTCCGAAGCAAGGCGTCGACGTCGACGCGGACGGGCCGGGCAAGTCGGCGCAGCGCAAGGCCCTTCTGGGGACGGGCGCGGTCCTCATGAACGGCGTGGTGGAGCAAGGCGCCTTCGTGTACGACGCGGAGGTCGACGAGATTGGCTGCGGCAATTGGCCGGCGCCAGGAGCCTGGCCCGACCCGTGTGCCGAGGCGGTGGCTTTCGGGTCTGGTTTGGCCGCGGGATGGCGTTTGGCGGGGCAAGCCGAGGCGTTCACGGGCGGGAGGCTGAGGCCAGAGCCCAGTCGGACGTCCCCAATGAGTTGGAGGAGTTGGAGGATGAGTCGTGCTGCGCCTGGTTTTGCACGGTGGCTCCCGGGAGACCATCGGCAAGATCGCGGCCGTCGGCGGGGGCTCCGATTCCGTGCTCGAGGGGCCTTGAGGGCGCCGTCGGTCCGCGGGGCGATCATATACGGTCGTTTGGCGATGTTCACGTCTGGATCGTGCGCCAGACGGCCAGTTGCCAGCTGACGGAGTGCCCCCCCCGCAGCTGAGGGGTCTGAGGGGGGCGTGCGGGGCGTAGTGGCGGCCGATGCTGATGCTGCCACTGGAGGCCCTTCTGCTGCGGTCGAGGCTGCTGGAGTTCCCGCTGCTGACCAGCTCGCTTTCGTCGTGGAGGTCGATCGATCTTCAGACGCCCTCAGGCGGCGGGTGCAGCCTCTTGGACGGCCCTCGAAATCACCGGCGCGCTCCTGGACGCGCTGTTGCGGCAGTGGTTCCTCGGACTCGTGCGCGGCGCAGTGGTTCGTGCAGCCGTCCGCGGGGCTGAGGCTCGCGCGCGGCGCTGTGCGCGGCCACGCGTCCGCGAAGCCAATCGTGACATGTTTGTTCTCTGTGGGTTGTGGTGGCGTGGATTCCCCAGGCGCGCGCACTCCGTGCAGTGCCTGCTGGGGATTGAGCAAGGCAGCCGTTGGCGCCCGGTGCGCTCGGGGCCCATGGTCGTCCGCCGAGCGCGGCGCCTTTCATGCTCGCGGCGGCAGGCGGGCCCGAGGATTGCGAATGCCCGCGGCGAGCGCTGCGATGCGCCAGTAATGCAGGCGCTCCGCTCGGGGCGCCATGCGGGTCCAAGGATCGCAAATGCCCGCGCCGAGCAGGCTGGGCGCTGGCGCGCATTCCGTCCAGATGTGGATCTGAGCGGTGCCGCCCGATGCTGGGGGCATCGGGCATGCCGCGGCGATGGTCGTGGCCGATGTGCTTGGCGCTGCCGGTCTGCGCTGTGCTGAACCTCGCTTGTGCCATTCGTTCGCGCGGTTTACCATTGTGTGCGAGTCGCCCAGGGAAGCGGTTCGGCGTGGCCAGCTGTCGAGGTTTGTTTCCAGACTGTCTGCTGCGCTGGATTGCTGGCGTCATCATCATCACCGCCGCCGCCATCATCATTCTCAGCAACATCATCATCAGTTTGGTATCCTTCTTCGTCTTCATCTTCAGTGTCATCGCCATTCGTCGTCTTCATCTTCATCTCTATCTCTAGATGCGTCTTCATTTGCATCTACATGTCATGTCTATCTTAATATTCCTCGTCGCCTTCGTCGTCGTCATCATCGCCTCCGCCGCCGTCGTCGTCGCAGTCGACTCTTCGGCTGCGGGGGCCGCGCGCGGCGTGCTTTCGCAACGCGCCGCGCCTTGCAGCGAGGTGCGCTCTCGCCGTGGCGGCGGTCGCCCAGCTAGACTACGCCGCCGCGCTGGCGCGCGAAGATGCCGGCGTCGGGGCGGCGCAGGAGTGCGCGGCCGCGCGCGTCGCCGCCAGTCTGTAAGCTAAGCAGGTGGCAATGGCTGGGGGTTTGCGCGGCTGGTGCGCGCTGCTCGATATCGCGCGCGGTGGCATTGCGGGTTATCATTGGGCCGGGCAGGCGGCCGCGGGCGCGGTCGGCTTCCAGGCGCGCGCCCCGTTGCGTCGCGCCCGCGCATTCGCATTCATCTGGCAGGTGATCGCGGCAGCTTGCAACGACAATATCCGATGTGGCCGCGCTGGCAGAACGTGGTTCTGAATGCGCGGAGAGGCGACGTCGCTCGCGCGGCGGCGCGTGCGCGGGCGCGCTTCCTCCGCCCGCGGCCGAAAGTGGCCCCGGACGGCTCGCGCTCGCACTGCAGGGGCAGGCGCCGCCGAAGCCGTGGCTGGGGCCCCGGCGTGGGCGAGGGCGCCGGCGACGACGAGGGCGACGAGTCCGATCATGGCAGCGGCGGCGGAGACCGCCGGGTCAAGACGCCTCTCTGGGCGTCCGGGAGGTGCGCCGCAGGTGCGTCCGGATTTTTTTTGCGCAGCGCGCAATGTTGCGCCGCCGTCTCGGCGTGGCAGCGCGGGCGCGCTAGCGCGCTTCCAGAGTCTTCCCGCGCGCGGCCCTGCGCCATATTCGCATCTTTGCTTAGACATCTTCACTCGCGTTTAGATTTCCGTCGGGGCGCCGTCCGCCCTCGCGCGCGGAATTGCGGCTGGCGTAGCTCGCGCGGCACAGGGGTGCGCTCGTGAGCGCGGGCTCTCGCGGCCGTCGATCGCCGGCGCGCGTCGCCGCGCTGGCCTCCGCGGTTTTGCCAATGCTCGCGTGCGCGGCGCGCGCCCCCAGCCGGCGAGTCCATTGGCGCGGCGTTTCGGTAGCTTTTCGTTATCCACTTCATTTTCGTTTTGAATAGAGTACTGCGGTCTCCACCTTTCTTCCTTCCCGCCTCCTCCCGCCCCCTCTCCTCCTCTCTTCGTTCCTGCTCTCCTCTCTTGCTTCCCTTCTCCTCCTCTCTTTGCTCGTCCTCTTCTCGCTTGCCTTTTACCTAGGGGCGGCGATCTGCGAGACTGTCGTCACTTTCGAGGGCTGCTGGGGGGCCCAGCGGAGTGACGCCCTACGGGGATTCAGATTAGACCTCGCCATCCCTGGGGGGCTGCGATCTGTGAAACTGTCGCCACTTTCGAGGCTGCTGGGGGGCCCAGCGGAGTGACGCCCTACGGGGATTCAGATTAGACCTCGCCATCCCTGGGGGGCTGCGATCTGTGAAACTGTCGCCACTTTCGAGGGCTGCTGGGGGGCCCAGCGGAGTGACGCCCTACGGGGATTCAGATTAGACCTCGCCATCCCTGGGGGGCTGCGATCTGTGAAACTGTCGCCACTTTCGAGGGCTGCTGGGGGGCCCAGCGGAGTGACGCCCTACGGGGATTCAGATTAGACCTCGCCATCCCTGGGGGGCTGCGATCTGTGAAACTGTCGCCACTTTCGAGGGCTGCTGGGGGGCCCAGCGGAGTGACGCCCTACGGGGACTCAGATTAGACCTCGCCATCCCTGGGGGGCTGCGATCTGTGAAACTGTCGCCACTTTCGAGGGCTGCTGGGGGGCCCAGCGGAGTGACGCCCTACGGGGATTCAGATTAGACCTCGCCATCCTGGGGGGCTGCGATCTGTGAAACTGTCGCCACTTTCGAGGGCTGCTGGGGGGCCCAGCGGAGTGACGCCCTACGGGGATTCAGATTAGACCTCGCCATCCCTGGGGGGCTGCGATCTGTGAAACTGTCGCCACTTTCGAAGGCTGCGTGGGGGGCCCAGCGGAGTGACGCCCTACGGGGATACAGATTAGACCTCGCCATCCCTGGGGGGCTGCGATCTGTGAAACTGTCGCCACTTTCGAAGGCTGCTGGGGGGCCAGCGGAGTGACGTCCTACGGGGACTCAGATTAGACCTCGCCAGCGCTGGGGGGCTACGATCTGTGAAACTGTCGCCACTTTCGAGGGCTGCTGTGGGGCCCATGAAACTGTCGCCACTTTCGAGACCTGCTGCGGGGTCCAGCATAGTGACGTCCTACGCGGACGCAGATTGGACCCGTCATTCTACTTCGATTATCCCGCATCTGCGATCGACTGTATGTGTGCGAGGAACTAGACATGGAGTGGTCTGGCACTGACTGACGTCAAATCGTTGTGTGCCAGTGTCTCCTGGGGTGTTGCCTGATGTGGATGCAGCTCGTCGGCGCTGCGACTCGAGCTGGCGGTCGTCCTTCGGACCCGCAGAAACATCTGCTGAGCTCGATGAGCTAGGGGAACTACAGGAAAGAAGTGCAGGAAACGGAGGCCGGTCATGCACTCGCCGATACCTCGTTGCTCTGTCATCGTCTTTGCTGTTGCATGATCCTTATCTGGCCTGCCGGCGCCGCGGCTCGAGCTGGCGGTCGCCCTTCGGGCCCGCGGGAACATCTTCTGAGACAAGTGGACGCCGCCGCCTTACTTGCAGGCAGCGCATTGCATTCGCGGACAGCAGCATGGCAGACCGCAGTGAGATCCTCAGTCGCGTGGTGTTGCCAAGCCTGGTGGAGACGCGCGTGATCGACCTGAAGTCCCAATCGCGCGTGCACTGTACCTGCGTGGCGTTCAGGCACGCGCGTGATGCTGCTCGCTCCGCGTTCAACCAGTACGTCGCCAGTGCAACTTTGGACGATGGACAACCGATTGATGATACGCGACCCCGGCCTTGAGTTTCTTTCCCGCGGGCCGCCCGCAGACCTGGCGGCGCGCCTGCGAGCGTTCAGCTCCCGCGCTGAAATGTGCGGGAAGGAGGCGGAGAAGCTAGCGGGCGAGCTACGCCTCGCTCGTTCCTTGCACTCTAAACAAGTTTTATCATGTGGAACTCTGCGACGACATGGCGCAGGCAGCGCTGCGGGTTTAGCTCGCGCTTGAAAAACGCGGCAGTCTTCTGTCTCCTCCCGCCACTTTCATCGTCGTCCTATTCCCCGCCTCACCTTCTCCATGCATGCTGCTGCTTCCGCGATGGCCTTTCGCCCCCCCCGCCCTCCATTCCATCCCTCTCCTACCCCTCGTTCCCGTACCCGTTCTTCTTCGATCCTGGGGCCTCAAGCCTCGTTCTTTCGATCGTCGTCCTGTGAATCGTGCAGCGCATGCGCATCCCATGTAGCTTGCACAGCAAATCGCCGCGTCTACACTGTCGTTGTTCCTGCTAATGTTGGCATACTCCTCTTGCCATTAGATGCGCGTGGGTTGGGTACGGCGCAGGGTAATTTTCTGTTCCGCGTGCCCAGCGCATGGCCGTTGCCGACCCGGCGCGGAGCGGCTGGCCCCCCGGCCGATCGGCGCCCGGCAGTCGTCTGCAGCGAGCGCGCCGTGGGGCGTCGGCCTTTGGCGCGGAAGTTGGGGGCGCCATGTGGCGGGTGTGCGCGTGCGGCGATTGGCGAGGGGGCGCGTCTGGGGCACGCCGCGTGTCGTCGTCTCGCGTCGTTGCCCGCGGGCGCGGCGCCGCGGGCGTCTGCTCCCCCCGCGCGATTGCGATTCGCGCTGGGCGGAGCTGTCCGCTGCTGGGGCGAAGTTCGCGGGCAGCTGTGGTTCGCGCGACCCGCGTCGAGGCCGCGCGCGCGACCCTTTCACGAGCGGCAAGTTATTTAATCGCTTCGCTCATTCCGCCGGCCCATGCAGTCTCATGTCTGCCGTTTGCCCGAGGGCCTGGTGTCAATGCGGCGCTTTGGGGGTTCTTGGGGCCGCTTGGGGGACTCCTGGGGCGCTCGGGGGGGCATTTGGGGGGCCTCCTGGGGCCGCTTGGGGGACTCTTGCGGGTCTCCTGAGGGCCTCGTGGGGGCCTCTTGGGGCCTCTTAGGGGCTTCTTGGGGCCTCGCAGGGGCTTCTTAGGGCCGAGGGCTCGAAATGTTGTTTCGTGTTCCCTCTCTGGGGCCCCTTTGGGGGCGTTCTTGGGGCCCTCTTGGACCGTCTTGGAGGCTTCTTGGGCCGTCTTCGAGCCCTCTTGGGCCACCTTGGGGCCCTCTTGGGGGCCTCTTGGGCCCTCCTGGGGCGATCTTGGGGGCCTCTTGGGCCGTCTTGGGGCGTCGGGAAGCCGAAAAGGTGGAAGCTCCAAAATCTTTCAAAAACCTAAGGAAAGGCAATGAATTTTGCCTCCGGGGGCCCTCTTGGGAGTGCTCTTGGAGGCCTCTTGGGGCGTCTGGGGGCTATCTCGGGCGTCTTGGAGCGATCTTGTGGCATGTCGGACCCCTCGTGTACCATCTTGGGGGCCTCCTGGGGGCCTCTTGGCCTTTCTTGGGGCTCTCGGGGACGTCTCGGAGCCCTGTTGGTTCGCTCATGGAGCGCTCTGGTGGCTTCGCCCGGGGATCAGCCGGGAGTCGCCCAGGGTAACTTTCGTCCGGGGACCCCCAGGGGCCGCCCCGCGCGCGCGAACTAGCGACTTGTTAACCAGTTACCGGAGATCTTAGCACGCCTTTGGCCCGTTGGGCCGGCGAATTTGAGGAGGTAGCAGCGCTGGGCGAATGCCTCCGTCCCGCGGTCGCATTCAAGCTTCTCCCTGCGGCCGGGTCAGGTTCGCAAGTTGCGCGTTGCTTTCTTTTCTGCCTTGGGTGGGGCGGCGCGCCCGCGGCGCGCGGCCGCGCCTGGCTTTCGCCTTCGCTGGGCCTGGTGCGTTCGCCAAGCGCGGCGCGCGCGCCAGTCGTTCGCGGCGCGGCGCGAGGCGGCGGGCGCGGCGTGCCGCGCGTGGCACGCCTATCGTCGGGGTGCCCGCGTTCGAGAAAGTGTCAGCACTGCTCGACGGCTCTCTCTCTTTCCCCCTCCTTCTGTTGTCAACGGGGCCTCGTGGGCTGGCATCGACGAGGTGCGAGTGGCGCGAAGCCGCGAGGTGAGGTGGCGCGCGACCCCGGCGACGCGCGACCCGTGCGCGCGCCGTGATGGCCGCGGCGGACACCCTGAGCAACCTGAGGTTCGCCGACGACGTGCTCCTGCTGTCTTCCAATAAGAGAGACGTGGGCCGAATGATCGTGGACCTGGATACCGAAGCGAAACAGTACGGCCTGAAAATGCACATGGGCAAAACCGTGGTGGTAACCAACTCAGCAACGAGGCCGGCAACTATCCGGTGCAGTGGAAACGACGTGCGAGTGCTGCAGCCAGGAGAGACGGAGAAATACCTCGGCCGCAAGTTCACCTTGGACGATTACCACGGGGAGGAGCTGAACAACCGCATCTCGTCTGCATGGGCATCTTTTTGTTGCCAGAAGAGTATACTATGCAATCGTCACGTACCCCTTCGTGATCGCATGAGGCTCTTTCACGCCACTGTTACGCCTTGCGCAATGTACGGCTGTGCTGCCTGGACTTTGACAGTCGAGCAGGAGAGGCGCCTTCGCGCAACGCAGAGGAAGATGCTACGACACATGGTTGGTGTGGGGCGCCAGCCAGACGAGCAATGGGTGGAATACATACGCAGGGCAACGGGCGCGTGTGAGTCACTCGCACGGAGACACGGGGTCCAAGACTGGGCAGACATCCTGTGGAAAAGCAAGTGGTCGGCTGCCGTCAAACTTTCTGCAGCGCAAGATGAACGATGGGGCGCACGTCTGATGAAGTGGGTGCCGTGGTTTCGAGTGCACGCGCGACGAAGCGTAGGAGGCCAGCGCAAACGCTGGTGCGATTGATGCAGTCGCCCTCTCCTCGTTCGTTCGTGTCGTCGTCGTCCTCCCTTCCCTCCTCCTCTTCCTCCCTGCCGGGCTCCTTGAGGAGAACACAGGTTGGCGTGGGTATGCCCGTGGGTATTGCCCTTCCCTCCTTGGAGGGTCTGGCCGTACCCCGTGGCACGCCCAGGCTGGTTTGTGTTGTCTTGCCCGCCTGTAATGTTCCTATATGTTTCACACCACACTGATCGATTTGTTTCACACCACGCTGATCCATTTTCCGGCCCGGCGCAATGCCGGGGAGGAGGACCCGCGCCGCCTCCCTACGGGCCGCTGCTCTGCTCTGCTGCTCTGATGGCCGCGGCGGCAACGCGCGCGTCGCGTCTGTCTGCGCTCCTCGCAGCCGCAGACTGCGGGGAGGGATTGCGTGCCAGCCGCCCGCCGCGGTCAGCTCCGCGTTCGTCGCGCGCGTCACCCCGGCCAGGTTTGCGTGCGCTCCGCCCTCCGCGCCGCCGGGCTGGGCAGGAACATTGCTGCCGGGTGCCCGCCGAGGCGAGGTGAGGCGCGCCGCGTGCGTCGGGTGCCCGCGGGGCGCCGTCGCGCTTGTGGGCCCCGCCCGCCCAGTCACTCCCGCGCGCGTCCGCGGGTGACGCTTCGCGCCTCTCGGGGGCGCTGCGCCGGCTTGGCGCAGCACCTGCGCCCGGTCGATCGCGGCGTGGCGCGAGGCGGCGGGCGCGGCGCGCCGCGTGCGGCGCGCCCAACGTCGGGGCGCCCGCAGTGGAGAGCACGTCTTCGCGGCACGACGGCTCTCTTCGTTTTCCCGCTCAGATGTCGGCAGCGAGGCCTCGTGCTGTCCGCCATTTGCGGCCAGACAGGTGGAGGGGGCGGAGGAGGGCGAAAGAGATTCGCCCGCCCTCTTCCGTCGCGTCCATTTTTCCTTCGCCCTCGCCCCCCCTTCGTCCTCCCTTCAAGCGTGCGTCGCCATCATGATCCTCGCCGTCATTATCACCGCCGCGGTCATCATCAGAGTTGGCGTAGCCCGCCCGCCAATCGGCCGCCGATGTGGACAGAGAGCGACGCTTGCTTGAACCGTGCTAACTCCTCAACGCCGACAGGGTTGCATCCCAAAGGGCCGCGCCCGAGTACAAGGATGCCATGTTTGACGTCGTCGCAAAACCGCCAGCGGCCACGCGTGCAGGCGGGATATAGCGATCCGCAGCTCACATGCGGTGCAGCATGTACGTGCGCATGAGCATGGGGAGGTTGCTGCGCGCACCTGCCTGTGGGGCAAGGCCGCGAAGTACGGCCAGGAGGATGCCGCGCTCAGCTTCGAGACGCACGGGCGCGCGCGCGCAATCCGCCGCGTTCCTGGTTATGCAGGTCGCGGAGCTCGTCGCCATCAAAAGCGCGCGTCCCTGCCTCATGTTGCGGCTCCGTCGCCCGCGAATCGAACGCGCCATGCTGATTCGGGAACGGCGAAGAGGGAGGCGATGACAAGGGGGGGGATGGATATCATGGCGGGGGCCATGCTGTTTTCCTACATTTCATGGCGCCCCTCCTAATTAAATTACGTTCCTGGCCCCCCGGCTGGGCCGCGCACGTGCTGCGGGTCATGATTTGCACCCCCCCCTCTTGGACACCACCCTCTTGCTCGCCCCCGACTGATGCCGCAGGCCGACGTCGCGCTACCCTGCGTGGGCCACCGGGCTGCAGACGCGACGTTGTCAGCCCAGGGCGCTGCGGCCGCGTCGCCCGTTGGATCAATCGGCGCGCATGCGGTGAGATCATCGATATTCCTGCTGCTCTGACCATCGTGAGCAGCTGGTCGCTTGGATCGTCATCGTCGCCATCAGCACCAACATCATCATCATCATAATCATCATCATCATCATCATCATCATCATCATCATCATCATCATCATCATCATCACCATCATCATCATCACCATAATCACCACCATCACCATCACCGACGTCATCGCCGCCATCATCATCATCATCATCATCATCATCATCATCATCATCATCATCATCAGCATCAGCATCAGCATCAGCATCAGCATCATCAGCATCATCAGCATCACGTCCCCCCCCCCCGTCCCGTCGCCGAGGCGCTACGTGTATTCCCTAGTGGGTTCCCGGGCCGCGGCGGGCCAGTGGTCCCGGGCGCCGCTGGACTCGTTCATGGCGGGCGACCCCCAGTGGGAGACCGTGCCCTGCTGGCGTCCCCCCCGTGCGCGGCGAGACGTCGTTTCCTTCCCCCCCTCCCTTTCTCATCCCCTCGTTTTTCTGTCTCGCCTCCTCCTTTTCCTCCTCCTCCTCTTCCCTCCTCCTCCTCCTCCTCCTCCTCCTCCTCTTCCTTTTCCTCCTCCTCGCCCTTCTCCTCCTCTTCCTCCTCCCTCTCCTCGTCCTCCACAGTCGCACGCAATGAATGCTAGTCTCTTTTTCTCCCCCGAAACGCTGGTGAGGTGTGCTGGCCTCCTCCGCATATCGTTTTTGACACAGGATGCCGCCGAGTTGATAATTGATATGTGCTTTTTCCGATCCGAGCGTCTTTCAGTTCTTTCAGAATGGCGGTCCCGCTACAGCGTTGGCTCCATTTTCCCGGTGTCAGTTCTTCCAAATCATGGCCCCGCTGTAGCGCTGGCCTCATTTCATTGGTTCGGTTCTTCCAGATCGTGTTTCAGCTGCAGCGTTGGCTTCGTTTTCGCGCTTGCAATTCTTCCAAATCGTGCTCCCACTGCAGCAATGTTCCATTTCTTCGGTTTCGGTCCTTCGAAGGGAAGGCGTGCTCCCGCTGCAGCGCTGATCTCACTTTTCGCTTCGCGCTTTCCAAACCGTCCATTTGCATTTCCCGTCCTGCGTCATGTCTGGTTTCCCTCTGATCTTGTCGGCGAAATGAATCGCGTTCTCGACGCGAGGCCATGCTATGCCGTGCTCTCTCATGCCTCGCGTACTTTCTCGGGGACATTGCCCTGTTTGACATCGGATTCTGCGAATAGAGAGGATATCTACGCAGTGGTCAGGGATTGGAGGCAGGGGCAGCACGTCAGATATGACGCTTGCGTGCCGAGCTTGTCCTCCTCTTCCTTCTCTTTTCCGCCTCCCCCTCCTCCTCCCTCCTCCTCTTTTTTCCTGTCTCCACTCCTCCTTCTCCTCCGCCTCCTCCGCCTCCTCTTTCTCCTCACCCTTCTCCTCCTCCGCCTCCTGCTCCTCCGCCCCTCCTCCATCCCCGTCTTTTCCCCTGCTTCTCCTCTTCCTCTGTGTCGTCCCTTCTCCTCCTTCTCCTCCTCTTCCTCCTCCTCCTTCTCCTCCTGCGCGCGGCGGTTCGGCCCTCGGGGCAAACCCGCGTCTCGCGGCCCGACCTACCTAGCTTTCTCCTCCTCCTCCCCTTTCTCTCCTCCTCCTCCTCCTCCTCCTCCTCCTCCTTCTCCTTCTCCTTCTCCTCCTCCTCCTCCTCCTCCTCCTCCTCCTCCTCCGCCTCCTCCTTTCTCCCTCCTCCTCCCTCCGTTGCCGTTTAGGCTCCCGCCGGCTCCCAAAGTCCTGTGCCCGCCGCCCCGCCCATGCCCTGCTGAGAAAGAGGGGCGCTGCGGGCGACCCCGCGTGGTGGCGCGCCGTCCCAGCTTCATAGGCGTGGCGTCGCTCGTTTTGGTTTTTGTGTTTTTTTTTGTGTTTCTGTTGTTGTTGTTGTTTTTAGGTTGTTGTTGTTGTGGTTGTTGTGGTTGTTGTTGTTGCTGCTGCTGCTGCTCTTGCTGTTGTTGTTGTTGTTGCGATTGTTGTTGTTGTTGTTGTTGTTGTTGCGATTGTTGTTGTTGTTGTTGCTGTTGCTGCTGTTGTTGTTGTTGTTGTTGTTGTTGTTGTTGCGATTGTTGCTGTTGTTGTTGTTGTTGTTGTTGTTGCTGCTGCTGCTGCTGCTGCTGTTGTTGTTGTTGTTGGTGTTGTTGAACATTATTTATTCTAAAGAATAATTATTGTTGGGACCCCTGGTGCGCGGCCCCCTCGCCGCGCCTAGGCCGCAGCCACATTTTCATCATTTTCGTGAGGAAGTCTCAGGCAAAACGTGGGTGTCCGGATCCGGTTGTTTTGTTGTCCCCCGTTTTCCCTTGCAAAAAATAAGCTAAAGTGGACATTTCTTGTTCTAACATAACCAAACTTCAAGAATCCCTTGCAAAAAATAAGGTAAAGTGGACATTCGCGCGCGCAAGACGAAATCCTTCCAAAACCTTAGTTTTCGTAGCGATTTTAACATAAAAACATCAAAAAACCAATGGTTTTTCAAAAAAAAATGTCAAAATTCATCCCGCGCGCTCTTGCGGATTCGTAGGAAACCCAACACTTTTTAATCATTTCTGTCAAACGGGCTTTTGCGAGCAACTTTTTCGAACTTCTGCAACAACGGTTGCGCACCTGCCAGGGCCATCATCCCTGTCAAATAATACCATGCGGGACACATTCGTTTTTTCTTCGCGCGCGCACGCCGTCGTCGTCGGCCGCGGGGCCCTGAATAGTAGCCACGGTCGTCCGCATGCCACGAAGTGAAGTGTCCGAACGTCATAGGGCGGGAAGCTGGGTGTGGGTGGTGGCGAAGAGTCGTTTGGAAATTTGGTAGAGCTTGAACCGGCCCCCCCACAAAGTGGGGGTATTGCCCGCCTCCTATGAAAACCCTGGCACTGGTGAGAACGGTGTGTCCCCACGTGCTAGTAATTGTTGAACATTATTTATTCTAAAGAATAATTATTGTTGGGGCCCCTGGTGCGCGCCCCCCTGCGCCGCCTAGGCCGCAGCTACATTTTCATCATTTTCGTGAGGAAGCCTCAGGTAAAACGATGTCATCCAGATCCGGTTGTTTTGTTGACGCCCGCTTTCCCTTGCAAAAAACACTATAAAATGACATTTCTTGTTCTAATATAATCAAATTTCAAGAATCCCTTGCAAAAAATAAGGTAAAGTGGACATTCGCGCGCGCAAGACGAAATCCTTCCAAAACCTTAGTTTTCGTAGCGATTTTAACATAAAAACATCAAAAAACCAATAGTTTTTCAAAAAAAAATTGTCGAAAGTTCATCCCGCGCGCTCTTGCGGATTCGTAGGAAACCCAACACTTTTTAAACATTTCTGTCAAACGGGCTTTTGCGAGCAACTTTTTCGAACTTCTGCAACAACGGTTGCGCACCTGCCAGGGCCATCATCCCTGTCAAATAATACCATGCGGGACACATTCGTTTTTTCTTCGCGCGCGCACGCCGTCGTCGTCGGCCGCGGGGCCCTGAATAGTAGCCACGGTCGTCCGCATGCCACGAAGTGAAGTGTCCGAACGTCATAGGGCGGGAAGCTGGGTGTGGGTGGTGGCGAAGAGTCGTTTGGAAATTTGGTAGAGCTTGAACCGGCCCCCCCACAAAGTGGGGGTATTGCCCGCCTCCTATGAAAACCCTGGCACTGGTGAGAACGGAGTGTCCCCAGTCTTAAATGATTGTTGTTGTTGTTGTTGTTGTTGTTGTTGTTGTTGTTGTTGTTGTTGTTGTTGTTGTTGTTGTTGTTGTTGTTGTTTTGGTTCGTTTTTTTTTCCCGTCGAGAACCATCGAGCATCGGCGGAGAGCGAGGGGGGAGAGTGAGAAGGACAAGGCCTTGTCAGAAGGCCCGGAAGTCCCCCGGCCTTCTGGGAAGTCTCCTGAGCCTTCCCCCGAGGCGCAGGAGGCCTCTCAGGAGGCGCGAGGGTCTCTGAGGAGTTCCGCCGCCCTCTGGGACAGCCCTCTCCTCCCCACTCCCCCCCCTCACTCGCCGTCGAGAAGGAGGAGGAGGAGGAGGTGGAGGAGGCGGAGGAGGAGGACCAGGAGGAGGAGGAGGCGGAGGAGGAGGAGGAGGCGGAGGAGGAGCACCCTGGACCAGCCTGCGAGAGACGAAGCGCGCACGGCATCGAACAGGGCACGCGGAGCGGACGCCCGAGCGATGGCGAGTCCCGGGGCGCGCAGGGGGCCCTCTCCCCTCGGGCCCTCGGCGGCAAGGCGCGCGGGCGCGCGCTGGGCGCCAGCGCGGCCCGCGAGAGGCGCCGCGCGCCGGGGCCGCCTCGGCGACGGCGCTGCTGCCCTCGGCGGAGGGCGCGGAATCCGCGCGCGCGGGGCCCGCGCGCCCCCCGGGGCCGCGGAGCCGTGCGGCTCAACGTTTTTTTTTAATATATTTTTTTTTTGTTTCGTTTGTTGCTGGGTTTTTTGTCATATACATATATGGGAGATCCCGGGCCCCGGGCCCCGGGCAGCGACCTTCCTTGTATATGCGTGGTTCCCTCCCCTGGCCGTCCCCAGGGGCTCCCAGACGGCCCCCAAACGGACCAGGACAGCTTGGAGACGGGCCCAGGAGGCCCCCCAGATGGTCCAAGAAGGCCACGAGACGCCCAAAGATCGCTCCAAGACGCCCACGATGATCCCAAAACGGCTCAAGTGGCCTCCAACACGCGCCAAGAGGCCTCCAAGAGGCGTCCCAAGAGGGCTCCAAGAGGCAACATTCATTGATTTTCCAGCGGTTTTTGAAGGTTTTTTTGATTCTCGCCTTTTCGGCGACCAGACTCTCCAAGACCGCCCAAGAGGCCCCAAAGACCGCCCCAAGACGGCCTGAGACGCCCCCAAGACGGCCCCAAGACGGCCCAAGACAACCCCAAGACGATCCAAGAGGCCCCCATAACGGCCCAAGAGGACCCCAAGACGGCTCCAAAAGGGGCCCAGACGCGGGATCCGAACGGACTTTTCGGGCCCTCGGCCCCAAGAGGTCCCAGGAGGCCCCGAGAGGCCCCTAGGAGGCCCCCAGGACGCCCCAAGAGACCCCCAAGAAGCTGCCAAGAGGCGCCCGAGAGGCTTCAAGAAAACACCCAAACGGCCCCCAACAGGCACCGAAACGGGTCTCCCCAGGCCTGGGCCGGCCCACCCCGCAACCATCGGGAAAAGCCCGCTGATACCCCCCCCTGTTTCGCTCCCCAGATGCGGCCCAGAGAGGCCAAGAGGGTGCCAAAACGAGCCAAACGGGTTCCAAGAAACCCCCAAGACGGTGCAAGAAGGTCCCGAGCTGCCCAATGCGGCCCAGGAGGACTCCCAGAGCATTCCCAAGAGGGACCCAAGAGGCCCAAATCATTAAATTCTTATGAGAAGCATACATTTCTAGCATGCACGACTTTTCAGCTTTCGCGGCGTTCAACACGTTTCAAAACGCCCCCAAGACTTCCCCAATACGTTCCCAAGAGGCACCCGAGCCAGCCCAAGAGGGCGCCGATACGGCCCAAGGGCCGCCTAAGACGGCCAAGTTGGCCCCAAGACGGCCGGCGCCTTAGACGGCCCAAGAAGGCCCCGAGTCGCCCAAGACGGCCCAAGATGGCCCCGAGACGGTCCAAGAAGGCTCCGAGGCGTTCCAAGAGGCTTCCAAGAGCACTCCCAAGAGGGCCCCAAGCAGCCGCAATCGTTCAATTCCAACGGGGAAACGTACATTTGTTTCATATGACGGCCCAAGAGGCTCCCAAGACTTGCCCAACAGAGCCTAAGACATTCTCAAGAGGCCCTCAAGACAAAGACAGCCCACGAGAGGGCCAAGACGGCCCAAGCGCTGCCCAAAACTGCCAAAGTTGGCCCCAAAATGGGCCCCAAGAAGGCCCCAAGAAGGACCAAGGAGGCCCCGAGTTGCTCAAGACTGCCCATGTTTGTGCTGCTGCTGCTGCTGCTTCTTCTTCTTCTTCTAGAATTATCCCGGCAAAGCAACCTAACAGCGATGTGTAGGAGCATATCTGGAAGCATTCCCCTTAAGATTCAGATGAGAATCCAGTTGTAGAATTCTGCTGTTCTCGCAGTCGTAGTCGCATTCGCGATGACAGTCGCAGTGGCAACGGCAGTCACAGTCACAGCCTCAGCCAGCCCTCAGCCTCAGCCTCAGCCTGCCTCAGCCTCAGCCTCAGCCTCAGCCTCAGCCTGCTTCAGCCTCAGCCTCAGTCTGCCTTCAGCCTCGGCCTCAGCCTCAGCCTGCCTCAGCCTCAGCCTGCATCAGCCTCAGCCTCAGCCTCAGCCTGCCTCAGCATCAGCCTGCCTCAGCCTCAGCCTCAGCCTGCCTCAGCCTCAGCCTCAGCCTGCTTCAGCCTCAGCCTCAGTCTGCCTTCAGCCTCGGCCTCAGCCTCAGCCTGCCTCATCCTCAGCCTGCCTCAGCCTCAGCATCAGCCTGCCTCAGCATTCAAAATGTGGCCCGGGAATGGAGTTCTGGGAACTCGAAGACCACGAAGTGGCCTACAGTTGGCTCCGGGCATTCAAAATGTGGCCCGGGAATGGAGTTCTGGGAACTCGAAGAGCACGAAGTGGCCTACAGTTGGCTCCGGGCATCCAAAATGTGGCCCGGGAATGGAGTTCTGGGAAATCGAAGAGCACGAAGTGGCCTACAGTTGGCTCCGGGCATCCAAAATGTGGCCCGGGAATGGAGTTCTGGGAAATCGAAGAGCACGAAGTGGCCTACAGTTGCATCCGGCCCTCCAGAATGTGGCCTGGGAATGGAGTTCTGGGAAGTCGAAGAGCACGAAGTGTGTGACTGTTGGTGAAAAACGAGCCGGGCACCCTGCCGCCCGGCAACTCCCAACACCTGCCCGGACCCCCCTGTGGAGTGATCTGTGAGCTCTTTTGAGACCACTAGAAACCTATCAGTCTCCGCTGTTAGGTAAAAACCTCTCGTCACGATTTTTCCACGGCGCGAGAGGGTCTGGGAATGCCCCCGTCGAGGGGGCCCCACAAGGCCGAGGCCCACTGGATACGTATGAAAACCGAGCCTCTACGGGGCCGAATTTCTATCCATATCCAGTGCGCCTGGAGATTTTTTGGGAAGGTGTGGCGAGTTCTTCAAAGTTCGACCGTGAAGCCTAGCTAGAACCTAAGCGCGCTCGAAGCGCGCGCGTGGTTCTAGTATATATATATAGAGGTATATATTCCTATTCCTATCCCTATTCCTATTCCTATTAACAGTTATCAATCCTATTCCTATTACTATTCCTATTCCTATTCCTATTCCTATTCCTATTCCTATTCCTATTCCTATTATTCCTATTCCTATTCCTATTCCTATTCCTATTCCTATTCCTATTCCTATTCCTATTCCTATTCCTATTCCTATTCCTATTCCTATTCCTATTCCTATTCCTATTCCTATTCCTATGCCTATGCCTATGCCTATGCCTATGCCTATGCCTATGCCTATGCCTATGCCTATGCCTATTCCTATTCCTATTCCTATTCCTATTCCTATTCCTATTCTATTCCTATTACTATTCCTATTCCTATTCCTATTCCTATTCGTATTCCTATTCCTATTCCTAATCCTAATCATATATTTTACAAGCCCGGGCGGGGGGGACTCCCCCCCAAAACCGGACTCTCGGGATCTGAGGCTTTGGGACCCTCCAGACGGGCTTGGAAGCGGCCCCCCGGGCCTCGCAGGACGTTTTGCCAAGCCTTCCCAGCACACCTAGGGCGATCAGGGGGGGCCATCGGAGACATCGCAGAGACCCCCAAGACAGCACAAGAGCGCTCCAAGAGTGACCGACGTGACCTCAAAATGGCCCAAGAGGCCTCCAGGACGGCCCCAAAGAGGCCTCCAAGAGCACTCCCAAGAAGGCCCCAAGAGGCAAACATCAGCGATTTTCTTTTGGTTTTTGGTGAATTTTGGGGTTCTCCTCTTTTCGGCTTCCCGACGCTTCAAGACGGCGGTCTTCTGGGCGTCCGAAAACGCCTGGTAGGCTCCAAAATCGCCCCACGACCATCCGAGAGGCTTCACGCAGTCCAAGAGAGCCCCAAAACGGCACGACACGGGTCCAAGGTGGCCCTCAGTGAGCCCCATGGCGGCCCAACATGGCCCCAAGACACCCTCCGAATCATTCCAAATCGTGACCTGGTCGTTCATGGAGACTGCGGTTGGAGGCAGGGTGGCCCGAGGAAGCTCCCAGAGGCCCCCAGAAGACGCCCAGGAGGTCTCCAGAAGGCTTTAAGAGAGCCTGAAACAAGTTTTGTGAGGCCCCCACAGGCTCTCCGAGGAGGGGCCTCCGCAAAAAAGAGCTGAGGAGGATGGGAGAATGCGCAGGGTATGGCGAACACGACGAACAATAAACATGGAGGAAGGATAACGGATAACATGATTATAACGGCAAGAAGGAGTTATCATTAAATTGTCGGTTTGACCATCCTGCTATTCCACCTGCGTTCCAAACTTCAAGGACCAAGGTGCATGGCGCGAAGCGCCTCTGCAGTCTTGTTATCATCAACATCATTATTATTAGTGTTATTGTTGATATTATTACCATTAGTTTATCATTATTATTGTTGTTGTTGGTATTGCTGTTATTATTTCTATTACAAATACCCGAAGTATTATTACTACTATTGTTGTTGATATTAATATTACTTATGCATTTGTGTGTTTATTCGTTTTTGATTCAGTTTTTTAATTTATGTTATTGCATCTGTTTATTTAGCTACTTACCATGATTGTTGTTGTTATTACTACTATCACTATTCGTAATATTATCACGACTACTCTTATGATTATTGTTATTGTTGTTGTTGTTGTTGTTTTTAGTATTATTATTATTAGTATTATTATTTTTAGTATCGCTCTTCTTCTTAATATTATTATCATTATTATTATCATTAGTATTATCAGTATTATTATTGTATATATATATATATATATATTCTCGGCGAGGGCCCATCGAGGAGCAGCTTGGGTCAGCCTGGGGGCACGGAGTCTCACGCCGAGCACCTCGAGGGGGGAGCTGCACACGCCGCCGTCGAAGATCGGGCGACCACAGACATGGACCCCGGGGGGCGTGCATCAGCGACGGGCCTCGCTATCCACGGGACGTCGCGGCTCTCCGCCGCCGACCCAGGCGGTACCGGCCGCGCTCTGGGGGAGGGCACCTCCCCCGCCGATCCCTGGATTTGGCGACCGCGCGCCCGGTCCCTGGATTGGGGGCCCAAAGAATTATTACACACCACCACCACCACCACCACCACCACCACCACCACGTCGATCGGTCTTTTCTCCTCTTTCCAGCGAGAGGGAGGGGGGGAGGGAGGTGGTGGTGGTGCATATTTTTGGGCCCCCCATGGATCGCCAGTCCACGACTGCGCGCGCCCCCGAGCAGAGCTCCTCGGGCAGCCGCCGCCCCCCCGGGGCGCGCCCGAGGGGGGGGGGGGCGGCGGCCCGTGCGGCGCGCGGCGGGCAGAGAGCTGCGCGAGGCCGGAGCGGCGCCGTGGGCGCGGCGGCAGCGCGCGCCCGAGGCCGGCGGGCGCATCGGCAGCGCCACCCCGCGAGGCCGTCGTCGGCGGCGGTGGTCTCGGGAGCTGCTCGGGCGTTCGCCACCACGGATCGAGGGGGAGGAGGAGGAGCGAGGAGGCGGAGGAGCGCAGCGCCTCAGGAAGGTCTCCCGCCGCGCACGCGGCGCGCGACGGACTACCCCCTGGCGCCGCCTACTCACGGCACGGTGCCGTAAGAGCAGGAGGCAATGTAGAAGGAGAACAGCTAGAAGAAGTCGCCCTCAAGGCCGCGGACGCAGGCCAACTAGCCGCCGACGGAGCAGGCGTCGCCGCCGAAGAAGACGCCGTGCCACCAGCCGAACACGGAAGGCGGCGAATCACGACATGGTCGATCATCGCGCCGTGTGGCTGCAAACGGAGCCACCCTGCGGGAGCGGCGCTGCTGGGGTACGTCGGGCACGAGGCGCCAGGCCCTTCTCGACGCGCCTGATCGCATCTTGCTGGTTGCGGCGCGTGGACTCGTTGGGCGAGAGCCCTTCGCACCTCAAGCCAAGCTTCCGCACCGTGCGGACATCTCCCGCAGCACAGTGATGCCCGCAGCGTCTGCAGCAGTAGACACTGTTGCTCCTGAGCACGTCGCGCCCGAGCGTGGCGAAGGCGCCCCTGACCTCCTCGGCCAGGGCAGGTGGCGACAAGGCTGCGGGGGTCGAGGCCTGTGGGCTCCCTTCGAGCGCCAAAGCCGCGCCCAGGGCCATGCCGGCCCTCTGGTCGCTGCAGAGGGCCCAACCCTCGCCGAAGGTGCGGAATTGCTCGGCGTTGAGAGCTCTGGCAACACGCGAAGGGCGACGTGCACGATGAGAGCCAGTTAGCAGCGAATCGAGGGAGGGGCCTGTTATGGCCGTGACTCCGCATTGGGTACATCGGTACCGCCGGAGACTGGCGCAGTAAGCTAGGACATGGTCCGTGCTGCGTGCCGCCACAATGGACCTGGCCTGCTCGCAGGGTGGCCTGGGGGCCCCCACGTCGCATCCCCATTGCTTGCGAACCGCCAGCTGCAGTGCCGCCCACGAAATGAACTGCAGGACCTTGCGGTGCTGTTTCAGCGCAGCTGTTGCCGCCTCGGCTACCGACCCAGCCAGTGCGTGAGAGGCCGCGCCACAGCGCGCGATATAGTGCAGCTTCTGCGGATCTGTGCCCGCGAGCTCCTCCAAGGACTTGTGCGCAGGCGTCCATCGGGACTTGGGTGGGTCCCGCAGAGTGCGCCTACGGCTGGCCATGGAGATGCCCCGCCACGCTTTAGCATGCTTGGCGCGACCCTGCTCGAGCTCGGGGCACCGGCGCTCTCCTTCCTGGGCGAGCGCCAGCAGGTCAGTGACGAAGCACTGGTGTTCAGGGAAAGCGTCGAGCCCCTCCCTGATCGCGCGCCTCTCAGCACGGCCGACCGTCTGCGCCAAGTGCGGGCAGGGGCCTGAACCGCGCGCTAATTGGGAGCCAAGAGCAAGGATCATGCTGCGCAACAGCTTGTCCACACCTCCGCACCTAGGGGGCGCCTGAGTCGTAGCCAGACCCGTCGGTGTAAGAAACGGGGCCCCAAACGCCATGGGCGTCGCCCCAAAGGCAGACATCATGCCTCCGCGCATCTGCGCGTGGCAGGTCGGCGGGGGGCCCGGGTATGCCAAAAACGAGGTAGGACTGTTCGAATTTCGGCGTGCCTGATCCAAGACCCGCTTGGATAAGTTGGTCGCGCGCCTCAGCCAGCGCATGGGAGAGGTGGAAGATGCCGCGGCCATTCAGCGTTGGTGTCGCTGTCTCGGGCCCGCCATGCCCGCATGGTGCGTCGGGCGCCGAGGCTGAAGCCGCCGCCGAAGGGGGCAACGGGTCACTCTGTTCCGAATCAACCGGTGGCGTACAGAGGACAGTCTGCGCGTCCAGCCGCGCCTCCTCCTGATGGCCGTCGCGCCCATCGGGTGGCCCAAAGTCGACCTCTTCATCAACCCCTTGTCCGATGCCTGGAAAGAAAACACCCTCGGCCTCCATGGCGCTGGGCTCCTGGGCGCAGGTGTAGGACGGCAGGGTCGGGTCGGCCCGACTCTCGAGGTGGTCGTGAGCCTGCTGGCGTAGGTCGCCGAAACCCTGCTGTATTTCAGGGGCCCCTGGACATGGTCCAGGGCCTTGGACATGGTCCGTCGGCTCCTGCTCCATGGGTCGTATCTCCCCTTCGGGGGGGGGGGGGCGGGTCAGCAGCGCGGGGCATTCCATGAAGACATCGCCCCAGCATTCATGGGGCGCAAGGGCCTTCCCGCAAGCCTGACAAGGACGCATGGGCATGCCGAGCTTCATGTCCCCGCGGATCGGCATGGGTATGTTGTCAGACCATAGCGCCTGCAAAGCTCCCAGCTGCCTTGCGGCACGGACACCCTTGACCGCATGCCTGAGCCCACGGTGCCAGATAGGCGCACCAGCGTGGGAGTACATGTGGCTGGTGAGGCGGTCATGCTGCCAGCGCTGCGCGCCTTGCAAGAAAGAGCGTAGGTCAGCAGGGCACACGCGGTGCAGGTCATACTGGTTGCCCAGGTTGTCCCGCGAAACGTGCGGCGCTTTCATGTCCCAGGCTAGCCGCCTGAGCGTCAAACGCGTCGCGGCCAGGGGACCTTTGGCATTGGTCCAACTGATAAGGACAGCCTGCTCATGGAACGCTGTCCAAGCCCTTTGAAGGCGGCTAGGTGACGTACGCCCATCCCAAATCCAGGCGGTGTAG
>CAUYUJ010017703.1:158282-176311 GCA_963575745.1 Prorocentrum cordatum | reverse complement strand
GGAGGCGGAGAGGAGGAGGAGGAGGAGGAGGAGCGGGAGGAGGAGCAGGACGATGAGAAGGAACACCCCCTCCGAGGCAGTGCAGGTGGCTGGGCTGCGACTTTGCCGCCGAGGCCGTGCCCCAGGACCCGCCCCGGCCACGAGCCGCGCGCGTTGGCGGTGCGGCGGGGGCCGGCGCAACCCGCGAGACGGCCTTGGGCTGTCACCTCGGGCCTCGGACCTCCAGCGCAGAGGCAGTGCGCCGAAGTACACTCCCTTGAGTGCGTCGGACACCATAGTCTGGGGGGGTGGCTACGTTATGCCCCCTCTCGTTTCCCCCCCCCGCCCCCCCTATAAGACCGGTTATGGCTGCGAATAAAAGAATGCGCTCCTCCAGAGCCGCCAGATCTCAGAGATTCTCGGTTTATCCTCGCCCGAATTTGTCCTCGTCCTGGCTTCGTTTTTCGGCCGGGCCGAGGTATAAGATCGAGATTGGTTCGGGGAGGGTATCCTGCTCTTCCTGTTTGTTGGATGTTCTGGTGCATCCTGGTGGGAGGGTGCCCTCGGGTGCTCTGTGAGTTTTGGCTGGCGGAGGGTCTCATGCTCTCGAGGGATGCTCTTCTGGCCTGGGTCCGACTGTAATCGAGGGAGGTCTCTAGTTTTGCACTCCCCCCCTCCCTGTTTCTCTCGGCGGGGGATACAGTGGAGACCCATGCCAAGAAACACCCTGCTTGCCTTCAGGGTGCCCTGGGTTTCTTGGGTTTCGAGATGATTTTGCTATGGAAAGCGTGACGTTCCCACACCAAAAACCAATGGACGTCCTGGGGTCTCAGTGTTGGGTTTCTTGTGGACGGTTTCTTGTGGACTGGCCTCCACTGTAAGCTCCGCCCCTCCTCCTTTGCCTGCGCGTTCCGTTCCGTTCCTCCGTAGCCGTAGCCGTAGTCGTATCGTGGTCGTAGTCGTAGTCGTAGTTGTAGTTGTCGTCGGCGTCGTCGCTGTGCAGCAGGTGCCGCAGATGAATAATTACTTTACCGTGTTGGTGTGACCCCAGTCCGTCAATAAGGGCGTCGAAGCGATGATTAGTTTCTTTTTTTTGGGGGGGGGTTCTGAAGACCGATCGCGATTCACCTAGGCCTGCCAGATGGGGTCAGAGTAGATGGGATCGCAGGATCGCGCCGCATCGGCGATGCACCGGCGATGCATCGGCGAGGCATCGGCGATTCGGATCGATGCGGAGACCGGATTTTCCACGCCGACGTCGCCGATGCATCGCCGACGCGGCGCCAATGCATCGCCGATGCAGCGCGATCCTCCGACCCCATCTGCTCCGATCCCTTCTGGGAGTCCCAAGCAAGGACCACCCTGGGCTCAGGAGGGGCTGGTCTTCGGGCCGTTCCTTGGATCCAGGTCGGGGGTGTTGTTCATGGCCGAGGCTCGTCGTGGTCAGAGAAGCCCCTTCGCTCCGTATTCGCCGCCCCTATTCGTAGCGCAATGACTGTCTTGAAAGAACAGTGCGGCATTTTGTCGCAGTCCTCGGCCTGCTCCTGCAGCTCTCTTGCCTGGGGGGTGCTTTCCAGCAGCTGCGCCTCGCCGAGAGCATTCCGAGGCTGCCCCGAGCGCCGCGAGCGGCCGCCAGAGGCCCTATAGCGACGGCCCGAAAGCCGAGCCCTGCGCGCCGCAGCAACGATCGTGGCGGCCGGCCGTTCGCCGTGTTCGGGTCTTCGGGGGGTCCTCGCCGGGCCGCAGGGCGTTCAGGAAGCAGCTCGGGACGAGAAGCAGGCCCCGGGGAGCCCAGACAGCCGACGTCGTGGTCCTTCAAGACGTGCCCCTCCCCAGAGGTCCTGGCTCCTTCCCGGGGACTGGCTTCTCACCCCGAGTGGTTGTTTGGCGGCCTCCTGGGCCCGGGGAGGGCGCCCGGGAGCCGAGCGTTTGCCGCGCTCTGTCGTTGCTCTTTCGCGACGGGAGAGGGTCAGGGGAAGGGTGTAGATTTCCGATGCGGGATCCTGGATGCCTCGCGCGGCGCGCAATAGTCGTATTACCCAGTCCACGCGTCCGCCCCGTCAGATTCGGGACGACGTGCGCGCGGCGTGCGTCCGGCGTCAGTCCAGCCTGAATCCGGCGTGAAGCTGATGTGGAACTGACGTAACTCCGACGTGAGTCCGACGTTCACCACCCACCAAACCAACCCAACCCAACCCGAAGGCTCAGATTTCCAGTGGGGGGGGGTCGGGAAACATCGAAAAAACACATGTGGAACCCTTACCCCCCCCAACCCGAAATTCGGGTCTTCGGGTTGGGTTGGGGTGGTCTGGTAGGTAGTCAGACGTCGATTTGGGTCCCAAGTTGCCGCGCGAGGCTCCCAGGATTTGCATCGTGAGGTCAGGAAGCGGAGAGGGATTTCCAGGGACCCCGTGTCGAACAAGTGAAACGTCGGATCTCTGGGGAGGTCCTGGCGGAGGAAGTTGGTTGCCGCGCCGACCATCCGGGCGACGGCCACGCGGGACGCCCTGGACCAGCGATGCTGCGGTTGATCTCGCGAGCGACGAGCATGACCGTGTCCATGTCCCCGCGGCCTTCGAAGAAGAACACACGGCACAAGCAACTGTTCGGAGTTTCGCGCGGATTTCTTGGATCTGCGCTGGATCTCCTGGCGGCGCTTCCAGCGCTGCCCCCGGCACGGCCCGCGCGCCAGGGAGGGGGGGTGCGGCGCGTCAGGCCTGGCTGTGCGTCTGGCTGTTGATCGCCGAGGCCTGGTCAGGCCTCCTCCCCCTCCTCCTCCTCCTCCTCCTCCTCCTCCTTCGTCTCCTCCTTCGTCTCCTCCTTCGTCTCCTCCTGAGTCTCCTCCTCCTCCTCCTCCTCCTCCTCCTCCTTCTCCTCCTCCTCCTCCTCCTCCTCCTCCTCCCCCGAGGGGCCGAGCCTGGGCAGAACACCCGCGCCGCGGTTTTGTCACGCCGCGAGGAGGTTTGTTTTTTGATTCTCGGGCCAGAACTCAGGGCTACAGGGCTGTAGGGCTATCGGGCTACAGGGCTATATGGGCTCTTGGGCGCTGTATGGGCTATGTGGCTATATGGGTTATGGCTGTAGGGCTATAGGGCGATAGGGATATAGGGCTATAAGGCTATAGGGCTACAGGGCACCCGGCACCTGGGCACCCGGCACCCGGGCACCCACCCGGGCATTGGGCACCCGTGACCCGGGCACCCGGGCACCCGGGCATCCGGGCACCCGGGCCCGGCCACCGAATCGGCGGCGAACCCGGGCACCCGGGCACCCGGGCACCCGGGCACCCGGGCACCCGGGCACTCGGGCCCGACCACCGAATCGGCGGCGAACCCGGGCACCCGGGCACCCGGGCACCCGGGCACCCGGGCCCGGCCACCGAATCGGCGGCACACCTCACTTACCCTTAAATCCGCTAGGACCCCTGCAGAGGCAAGCTCGTATTGGGGAAAGGTACCCATACCTCTACCCTCCCCTCGTTTTCCCCTTTTTGGGCCTCCTGGGCGGCCCTCGTCGCCACTGCTGGGTTCGCCTCGAACTCCTCGTCAGAACGCGCCCCTGGAGAGGTCGGGTACCTACCTGTTGGTTTCCCCAAGAATCTCAGAGCGGGCTTGCCCTGGAGAGTCCTCGCCACCGGCGCTGGAGTCTCTTCGGGATTCTAAATTCTTCGCGTAGCCCCACCAGCCCCTGCAGAAACGATGCCTGGGCGAGTTGCCCTGATCTGGCGCGTGGGGGAGCGCGCAGTGGAAGAAAAGCTGGGAAGCCGTCATACCCCAAGAGGGGGAGGATGGAGGAGGAACCAGAGGAGGATGGGGAGGGGGAGGACTGATGAGGGAGGAGGTGGGAAAAAGGAGGATGAGGACAAGGCGGATGAGGATGAGGAGGAGGAGGAGGAGGAGGATGAGGCTCGAGGAGGAGGAGGAGGAGGAGGAGGAGGAGGAGGAGGAGGAGGAGGAAGAGGAGGAAGAGGAGGAGGAGGGCGAGCAGAAAGGCCAGAGGCCTATTGGATGTACCTCGGAGCTTCTTCAGATGTCTCTTGAGAGCATCTTGTAGGCCTCGTGGGGCCTCTTGGGGGCCTCGTGGCGGTCCCTGGGGCCTCTTGAAGCATCTTGGGTTCCTCGGGGGAGCCTCTTCGGGCCTCTTGTGGGTCTCTTTGAAGTCTCTACGGGGCCTCTTGGAGGCATCTTGGGGGCATCTTGGGGGCCATCTGGGCCTCCTGGGCAACTCTCGGGACCCTCTTGGGGCACACTCGGGGCCATCTAGGAGGAGATCGATCAGAGGATAGGCTGTAGTAAATTAGCCCCCCCCCAGGAGGACAATATGTGGCCAACATCTCATAAAGTCAATGATTTCGGCCTTCTCGCCGAGGCGGCCTCTTGGTGCCTCTTGGTCCCCAGCTGAACTGGGTTCCAGACTCATCTGGTCCCCAGATGAACAGGTCCCCGTATGAACTGGGCCCCCGCTGAACTGGGCCTCTTGGGAGGCCCTTGTCGCCACCGCTGCAATCGCCTCGAGAGTCTGGTCAGAACGCACACCGTGAGAGGTCCTGGAGTCCAGGGAGTGCAATGGAGACCCATGCCAAGAAACACCCCTTTCCTCCAGGGTGCCCAGGGTTTCTTGGCTTTCAATGGGTATTGCTATGGAACGCGTGACGTTTTCACACTGGAAATCAAGGGAAGTCCTGGGGTCACAGGGTTGGGTTTCTTGTGGAAGGTTTCTTGTGGACTGGCCTCCACTGCAGCGGTGTCGCCACTTTTCCTCAAGCTCGAGTCTCCAGCGGCCGCTCGGGACGCTCCGGGCACCCCTTGGAACGCTCGGCGGGGCGCGGCTGCAGGAAGGCCCCCCGAGGCCAGACTTCAGGAGCCTTTCCTTCGAGCTGTCTTCGCAGCGCGAGGCCGATGTGCTCTTGTCGGTGGCATCGGCACAAGAGCAGCGGCAGGCCGCCCCGAGCCCGCGCCTGCGGCGGGCGTGCTCACGGCCTGCCGACGGAGCCCCAGCGGCGCCCACCCGCCTGCCCTGCCCGTCCCTCCTCTTCGGGGCCCACTTCGAGCCGACCCCCGTGCCGGTTCTCGGGTCGGCCTGGCCCGATTCGTCGATTCCCCGGTCGTTCACGGATGGGGTCCTGAGGGATGTGGTGTCCTAAGAGTAGGAAGGGATCCAAGGTTGTATTTGCGCTGTTTGAGGCGCCTCGTCCTTAGGACCCCATCCCTCAGGACCCCATCTTTTGATCAAGGGAGGGAAAAAAACACCCAGACCGGACAATTGGCGTTTACTAAACGGCCCTGGGCGTTCACTCAACAGCCTTGCCCTGTTCGATTTCTTCTTTGGGCGCGTTTACCAAACGACTTCGCGTGTTGGGGTGGTTATTATCGGCGTGGATTGTCTGTCCTCTGATTGAACCACCGAAATCCGATATTCTGGCGATCGGGTGCTGTCTGATCCCTGCACGGCGCTGCTGTGCGTCCTCTGGCGCGGCCGCCCCGCTTCGGTGCCGAGCCCGTTCCGATGCGGCCCGATCCGGCGCAGGTTTCCTGGCTGAGGCGATCGTGCCTCGCGCGTCGCGGTCTGGGCCAGAGCGGCTGCCCTTCTCCATGGGGGCGGCATGAGGGCGCGAGGGCGTGAAGATGCTCGGGCGTGGCGCATCGCTCCACATAGAATGCCCAGGGCTTGCTGGGAATAGGTTTCCCCCCAACACGACCCCAACACCCTTTTCAATCCCTCTGGGAACCGTTCGCAGAGCCTCCCGGAGACCTTTGGGGAGAGCTTTTGGAGGGCTTCGGGAGGGTTTCTGCCGTTGGCGAATGGGGTGGAGGGGTGACCAGAAGTTGGAGGGGGGAAGGAGGTGTAGGATGAGGATGAGGATGATGATGATGATGAGGAGGAGGAGGAAGAGGAGGAGGAGGAGGAGGAGCAGGAGGAGGAGGAGGAGGAGGAGGAGGAGGACCCCCTCCCCCTCCAACTTATGGTGGTGGTGGTGGAAAACACGCCCATCAGACCTCCCCCCCAGGACAGCACGGAGGCCCCGTCCTCCCAGAAGGGCGCGGAGCCCCCGTCCGACCTCTGCCTCATGAGGGTGGCCTGCGGCCGGACGGGCGCCGTGCAGGCCTCCCCCTCCCCTCCGCCCCTGGAGACAGTCTCTCCCCGCAACCTTCGAGGGGGGGCCTGTTTTCTCTGGACACCCCGCGCAGGAAGGAGAGCCTCTGCCCCCTCTCCTCCACTCATCACCTCCCACCATCATCATCATCATCATCATCATCATCATCATCATCATCATCATCATCATCATCATCATCATCATCATCATCACCATCATCATCATCATCATCATTATCACCATCATCATCATCATCAACACCACCATCACCATCACAACCACCATCAACATCATCACCTTCATCATCATCACCATCACCATCACCATAATCATAAACAACATGATGAACATCATCAGCATCGTCATTAAATTCATCATCATCCGCATCACCACCATCATCATCAGCATCACCACCATCACCATCACCGTCACCATCACCATCACCATCACCATCACCATCACCATCACCATAATCATCATCATCATCATCATGATCATCATCATCATCATCATCATCAACAGCATATCGCCAACTTCCACATCCTCCTCCTCCTCACCACCACCACCATTATAAGCATCATCATCATCATCATCATCATCATCATCATCCTCATCGTTCTCCACATCCAAAGTGTGGTTATTGCTTTCTCTGCGCACCCCCGCGCAGATCTCATCCTGCTCCTCCTCCTCCTTCTCCTCCTCCTCCTCCTCCTCCTATCCTCCTCCTCGCCTTGTTAGTGGGTGAATAGCGAGGAATTCTCGAGCGGGAGCCCTCACCTATGTGGCCCGCGCATCATGTTCGAGTCCGAGGCGGGCCATCGGACAACTTTACCAGGCATAGCCCTTGAGCACCCCACGGGGCAAAGCGTGAGTGGCTCGCGAGGAAGCCTCGAGCGGGAGCCCCCCCCCCCTTACTATGAGGCCCGCATCCATGCTCGAATCCGAGGCGGGCCATCGGAACACTCAGCGGGCATAGCCCCTGAGCCCCCCAGTGGGGCACACTGTGAGTGAATAGCGAGGGAGTCTCAGGCTGGAGCCCCCTCTCTAAGTATGGGGCCCGCGCTTCATGTTCGAACCCGAGGCGGGTCACTGGAGAAACTTCATCAGGTATAGCACTCGAGCACCTGAAGGAAGCAACTTGTGAGTGCAACGTGGGGAAGTCTCGAGCGGGGGCCCTCTCCCTATGGGGCCCGCACTTCATGTTCAAGTCCGAGGCGGGTCGTCGGACAACTCTATTAGGCATAGCACTTTAGCACCCTGAGGAGGCAAAGTCTGAGTGAATCGCGAGGGAGTCTTGAGCAGGAGCCCCCTCCCCAAACGGCCCGCGCTTCACGTTCGAATCCGAGGCGGGTCATCGGACAACTCTACCAGGTATGGTGCTTGAGCAACCCAAGGCGGGTATAATGCACCGAAGTCTCGAGCGGGAGGCCCCTCCCTATGGGGCCCGCACTTCATGTCCGAGTCCGAGGCGGGTCATCGGACATTTTTGACGTGCCTAGCATTTGAGCGCCCCAAAGAGGCAGAGTGTGAGTGAACAGCGAGGGAGTCTCGAGCGGGAGCCCTCTCCCGATGGGGGCTATACCTTTGATGCTCGAACCCGAGGCTGGTCACCAAAACGTTCTACCAGGCATAGCACGTGAGCACCCCAAGGGGGAGAATCGTCAGTCAGTCGCGGGGAAGGCTCGAGCGGGAGCCCTGTCCCTATGGGGCCCGCACTTCATGTTGGTAATCTGGGCTAATCATCGGAACCCTGTGGCTGTCGTCACCTTTGGGATCTTCCGGCCCGACTCTGGAGGAGGTCTTAGGCGGGAGCCTCGTCTGTGAGTGATGCGGGCGAGACGAATGGAGAAGGAGGAGGTGTATGGGGGGAGGGGCCAGGAGGACGAAGAGGATGCAGAGCAGGGGGTGGAGGGGGCTTGATGGAAAACATGAAGGGAGCCTCGGCATTCGCAATGATGACGATGAGGAGTACTTCTAGATTCTCATGTGTGGTCCTTCCGTCAGAGTAATTATCATCATCGCACCCACGCGCTCACACACACACACACACCTGTACACTCCTCTTGAGCAAGTCTCGAGCGGGAGCCTCGTCTGTGACTGAATCGCGAGGAAGTCCTGAGTGCGAGCCCTTCCCTGTGGGGTTAGCACCTCCTCCTCCTACTCCTCCTCCTCCTCCTCCTCGAATCCAGGGCGGCCATCGGAAAACCATGCAAGGACGCAGGCTTGGCGACATCCGGGGGTCATGAATCTCGAGGACGTCTGGACCGGGAGCCTCGTTTCTCAGCCAGCTGAGAGGACCTCTCGGGCGCTCCGACTCGTTGGCGAGGGAATCGCGGGGAAGTCTCCAGCGGGAGCCCCTCCCTCCGAGGTCCTTACCTCCTTGTTCGAATCCGAGGCGGCCGTCGGAAAACCATGCAAAACACAAGTTTTTGGGGATACCTGGGGGCCTGTCTCGAGGAACTCTCGAGCGGCCTGGTTCCTGAGCAAACCGGGAGCATGTCTCGAGCGGGAGCCTTGTCAGTGAGTAAATCGCGAGGAGGTCTCGAGTGGGAGCCCCCTCACTATAGGGTTCCGTCCTTGTGGTGGTAATCTGACGCTGCCCTCGGGATGTCAGGAGCCTGAATTCCGGAGCAGTCTCAAGCGGGAGCTTTGTTCCTGAGCAAATTGACAGGATGTCTCGCGCGCTCGCCTGTAAGTGAGTCGCGAAGAAGTCTCCAGCGGGAGCCTGTCCCTATAAACCCTTGTTTCATGTTATTCGTAAGGGCTTCTCCCCCTGCCGCCAGCCCCCTCTCTATCATCGGAGGCTGGGGGGTGAGTCCGACGTGAAACGGAGACCCCCCCTACCCGGTAATCGATTTCGGTTGCGGGTTCGTGTCGTGCGTGCCGTGCGTGCGTGTGGGCGAGGCGAAGCTGCGTGGGCGGGCGAGAGGAAATCCTCCTGTGGCTGGGCCGCGGCCGGACCAAATATTACTCCTCCGGCGGCCGGTGCCGCGCGGTGTCCCGCGGGTGTCCTGAAATCCTCCTGTGGCTGGGCCGCGGCCAGACCAAATGTTACTCCTCCGGCGGCCGGTGCCGCGCGGTGTCCCGCCAGTGTCCCGTGGTGTCCCGTGGTGTCCCGTTGAGTGAGATCGATCGTGCGATCGATAGTGAGATCGATACTGAGATCGATGTGGTGCCCCGAGGTGTCCCGTGGTGTCCCGTGGTGTCCCGTTGAGTGAGATCGATAGTGAGATCGATAGTGAGATCGACAGGTGTCCCGTGGTGTCCCGTGGTGTCCCGTGGTGTCCCGTGGTGTCCCGTGGTATCCCGTTGAGTGAGATCGATCGTGAGATCGATGCTGAGATCGATGTGGTGCCCCGAGGTGTCCCGCGGTGTCCCGTTGAGTGAGATCGATAGTGAGATCAATCGTGAGATCGATAGTGAGATCGATGTGGTGTCCCGTGGTGTCCATGGTGTCCCGCTGAGTGAGATCGATAGTGAGACCTATAGTGAGATCGAGAGGTGTTCCGTGGTGTCCCGTGGTGTTCCGTTGAGTGAGATCGATAGTGAGATCGATTGAGTCAGATATTGGTTCCCCCCCCTCTCCCCCCCCCACAACCTCCTTATCACCCGAAGGGTGGTCGGATAGGTAATGGTATACTTATCGAAGACGCCTACGGCGAATCACCGCCGCTCCCTGAATTTTGGAATCGCCCATGAGCTTGAGCGTTGTGGCAAGAGCTCTGCCAAGCTATCGAACCATGTGCTCCCCAACAGTTGTGGGAACCTCTCGGGGAACACTTGGGGGAGGTTGACGGGGAAGATCAGGAGGAGGAGGGGGAGGAGGAGGAGGAGGAGGAGGAGGAGGAGGAGGAAGAGGAGGAGGGGGATGAGGAGGAGGAGGAGGAGCAGGAGGAGGAGCAGGAGCGGGAGCAGGAGGAGGAGGAGGAGGAGGAGGAGGAGGAGGAGGAGGAGGAGAAGAAGAAGAAGAAGGAGGGGGCATCTGGGGAGCCGCGGGGGGGCACTCTTGGGGTCTCCTGGGAGCTTCCTGAGAGCCTTTTGGATGCATCTTGGGGGCCTCCTTGGGCCTCTTGGGGGCCTTTGGGGGCTTCTCGTGGGCCTCTTTGGCATTCTCAGGGCATTCCTGGCCCGTCGCACGCCGTCGGAAACCGTCTTGGGGGACTCTCTGGGCCGACTTGGGGCCCTCTTGTGGTCCTCCAGGCCATCTTGGAGGGCATCTTGGGCGTCTTGGAGGTCTCTTTGGCTGTCTTGGGGGCCTCTTGGGCCGTTCTGGGGCTATCCTGGAGGCCTCTTTGGCGATCTTGGGGTGATCTTTGGGGCTCTTGGGCAGTCTCGGACCGTCGGCAGGCCGAAAAGAGGCAAATGCCAGCGTCCTTCAAATACCTGAGGGGCATTCATGATTTTGGCTTCTTCGGGCCTTCCAGGAGGTCCTCTTGGAGGCCTCTGGGGCCGTCTTGGTGACCTCTTGCGGGCCTGTTGGGCCGTCTTGGGCCATCTTGGAGCCATCTTGGGCCGTCTGGGCTCCTGGCCCGATTGACGCAGTCGGAAGCTGTCTCGGGGGCTTCTCTGGGCCGACTTGGGGTTTGCTTGGAGGCAATCTTGGGTGTCTTGGAAGTCTCTTGGGCCGTCGTGGGGGCCTCTTGGGCCGTTCTGTGGCCATCCTGGGGGCCTCTTGGGCGATCTTGGGTCTATCTTTGGGGGCTCTTGGCCGTCTCGGGCCGTCGGAAGACAAAAAAGAAACAAATGCCCAAGTCCTTCAAAAGCGTAAGGCAAATCAATGATTTTGGCCTCTTCTGGCCTACCTAGAGGTTCTCTTGGAGGCCTCTGGGGCCGTCTTGGTGACTTCTTGCGGGCCTGTTGGGCCGTCTTGGGCTATCTTGGAGCCATTTGGGGCGTCTTGGTGGGCTCCTGGCCCGTCTGACGCCGTCGGACGCCGTCTTGGGGTGCATCTTGGGCCGTCTTGGAGGAGTCTTGGGGTGCTCCAGTGCCGTCTTGGAGGCCATCTTGGGCGTCTTGGGGGTCTCTTGGGCCGTCTTGGTTCTCCTTGCGGCCGTCTTGGGGGCCTCGTGGGCCGTCATAGTGCCATCTTGGAGGCTTCTTGGGCGATCTTTGGGCGATCTTTGGGGCCTCTTGGGCCGTCGTGGGCCGTCGGAAGGCCGAAAAGAAGCAAATGCCCAAGTCCTTCAAAGCGTAAGGCAAATCAATGATTTTGGCCTCTTGTGGCCTTCTGGAAGCCCTCTTGGACGCCTCTTAGGCCGTCCTGGAGGCCTCTTGGAGGCCTCAGAGGCCGTCTTGGGACGTCGCGAGGCCATCGAAGGCCGTGTGGGGTGCGTCTTGGGCCGTCTTGGAGGCGTCTTGGAGGCCATCTTGGCAGTTTTGGAGGCGTCTCGGAGCCCATCTTTGGTCATCTTGGCCGTTTTGGAGGCCATCTTGGTCCGTCTTGGGTTATTTTTTGGGACGTTGTGCGCAATTGCGCGGCCTTCCGGGTGGCCGGCGCGCTGGGCCAACGCCCCGGGGGGAGTTCTTATGGAAGAGGACCAACACCAAAACCAGTAGGATTTAGCACGCCGGGCACCCGTGTGATGAATCAAGAAGGCGGCGACGGATCGAAGACGCCTGCGGCGAGTCACCGCCGCCCTCTGCCCTTTCGGAAGCGCCTATGTGGCCAAACGTAGAGGCCAGAGCCCTGCCAAGCTATCAGATCATGTGTTCCCCGAGTCGGTTTGGAAAGCCTCTGGGGAACATGTGGGGGAGGACGGGGAAGAGGAGGAGAGTGAGGAATGGGCCTGCTCGGGGCCCCTTGGGGGCTCTTGTGAGCTATCGGAGGCGTCTTGGAGGCCTCTCGGAAGCTTCTTGGGGCACTGTTGGGCTCTTAGGGCTTTCTGGAAGCTTCCTGGAGGCCTTTGAACACCTCTTGGGGGGCCTCCTTGCGCCTCTTGGGGGTCTCTGGGGGCTCTTTGAGAGCTTCCCTGGCCGTTTTAGGGCCTTCCTGGCCCGTCTGACGCCGTCGGAAGCCGTCTTGGAGGCCTCTCTGAGCCGACTTGGGGCCCTCTTGGACCGTTTCAGGGCCGTTTTGGACGCAATCTAGGTCGTAATAGAGGACTCTTGGATCGTCTTGGGGCCCTCTTAGGGACGTCTTAGTAGCCTCATGGGCCGTCACGGCGCCATCTTGGAGGCCTCTTGGTCGATCTTGCAGTTATCTTGAAGGCATCTTGGACCGTCTTAGGCCGTCGGAAGGCCGAAAGGTGGAAATGCAAACATCCTTCAAAAATCAAAGGAAATTCAATGCTTTTGTTTTTCTGCTGCTTTTCCAGGAGGACCTCTTGGAGGCTCTGGGACCGTCTTGGAAGCATCTTGGGACAATCTTGGGCCACCTTCGGCTCTTGTGGGGATATCTTGGCCGTCTTTGAGGCCATCTCGGCCGTCTTGGAGCTCATCTTGGCCGTTTGAGGCATCTTGGAGGCCATCTTGGGCGTCTTGGAGGCCTCTTGGGCCGTCTTGGGACTCTCTGGGGGCTGGCTTGGGGGCCTCTTGGACCGTTCTGGAGCCATCTTGGAGGCCCCTGGGCCGATTTTGGGGACTCCTTGGGCCGCCTTGGGCGGTCGGAAGACCAGAACGGAGGAAAAGCCAAAGTCCTTCAACAACCTGAGGAAAATCAGTGATTTTGGCTCCCTCGGGCCTTCCTCCTGGAGAACCTCTTTGATTCCTCTGGGGCCATCTTGGGAGCCTCTCGGACCCATCTTGGGCCATCTTGGCCGTCTTAGCAGGCATCTTGGCCGTCTTGGAGGTCATCTGGGTCCGTCTTGGAGGCATCTTGGAGGCATCTTGGAGGCCATCTTTTGGCCGTCTTGGAGACCATCTTGGGCGTCTTGGAGGCCTCTGGGGCCGTCTTGGCGCCCTGTTGGGGCCGTCTTGGAGGCCTCTGGGGCCGTCATAGTGCCATCTTGGAGGCTTCTTGGGCGCGCCGGGAACGATCTTTCGGGCCTCTTGAGCCGTCGTGGGCCGTCCGACGGCTGGAACATAGCAAAAGCCCAAATCCTTCAAACACCAGAGGAACAATATTACTTTTGGCCTCTTCGGGCCCTCGTGGAGGACCTCTTGGAGGCCTCAGGGGCTATTTTGGGCCGTCTTAGAGGTTTCTTGTGCGAACTTGGAGGCATCTTGGACTCAATTGGGCCGTCTTGGAAGCCATCTTGGACCATCTTGGGCGAACTTGGAGGCCATCTTGGGTCATCTTGGCCATCTTGGAGGCCATCTTGGAGCCGTCTGGAGCAGGAAAAACCTTTGCAACCTGATTTTCGGAGCCTTTCGGGTGGCTGGCGGGACAAGCCGAAGCCCCAGGGGGAGTTGTTCTGGAAAAAGAACCACAACCACAAGCGAAAGGATCCAGCACGCCGGGCACCGCTGTGGCAAGCCAACAGGGGGCGGCGGATCTAAGACGCCTACGGCGAATCACCGCCGCCCCCTGCCTTTTTGGAAGCGCCTATGTGGCCGAACGTTGAGGCCAGACCTGCCAAGCCATCGGACCATGTGTTCCCCGAATCGGTTTGGAAAGCCTTCGGGGAACACGTGGGCATCGTGAAGGTCATCTTGGCCGTCTTGGAGGCCTCTTGGGCGATCTTTCGGCGATCTTTGGGGGCTCTTGGGCCGTCTCGGGCCGTCGGAAGGCCGAAAAGAAGGAAATGTCAAAATCAGTCAAAAACCTAAGGAAAATCAATGTTTTTGGCCCCTCGGCCTTCCTGGGGGCCCTCTTGGGGGCCTCTTGGGCCGTCTTGGGCCAGCTTCGAGCCAACTTCGGCCATCTTGGTGGGTTCCTGGCACGTCTGACGCCGTCGGGAGCCGTCTGGGGGGCCTTTCTGGGCCAATGGGGGACCCTCTTGGGGCGCTTCGGGGCAGTCTTGGAGGCCATTTTGGGCGCCTTGGAGGCCATCTTGGGCGTGTTGGAGGCCTCTTGGGCCGTCTTGGGGTCTTCTTGGGGCCATCTTGGAGGCCACTTGGGCCGTCATGGGGCTCTCTTGGGGGCCTCTTGGGCGATCTTGGGGGCCTCTTGGGCCGTCTGGAGCCGTCGGAAGGCCGAGAAGAAGCAAAGTCAAATCCTTCCAAAATAAGGAAAGACCAATGCTTTTGGCCATCTTCGGGCCCTCTGGAGGAGCTTTTGGAGCTCAGAGGCAGTCTGGAGGCTACTGGGGGGCCCTTGGTGCCGTCTTGGGTCCGTCTTGAACTCTCTGGAGAAGTCTTGGAGGCCGTCTTGGACCATCTTGGCGGGACTTGGAGGCATCTCTGGGGCCGTCTGGAGTCATCCTTCGTTTCTGGGTTTTTTTGTTCGTAAATTCTTCTTTATTTTATTATTTGTGGAAGCGCCTATGTGGCCGAACGTTGAGGCCAGACCTGCCAAGCCATCGGACCATGTGTTCCCCGAATCGGTTTGGAACGCCTTCGGGGAACACGTGGGCGTCTTGATGGTCATCGTCGCCGTCTTGGAGGCCTCTTGGGCGATCTTTCGGCGATCTTTGGGGGCTCTTGGGCCGTCTCGGGCCGTCGGAAGGCCGAAAAGAAGGAAATGTCAAAATCCGTCAAACATCTAAGGAAAATCAATGTTTTTGGCCTCTTCTGGCCTTCCTGGAGGCCCTCTTGGGGGCCTCTTGGGCCGTCTTGGGCCAGCTTCGAGCCAACTTCGGCAATCTTGGTGGGTTCCTGGCACGTCTGACGCCGTCGGGAGCCGTCTTGGGGGCCTTTCTGGGCCACCGGGGGACCCTCTTGGGGCGCTTCGGGGCCGTCTTGGAGGCCATCTTGGGCGTCTTGGAGGCCATCTTGGGCGTGTTGGAGGCCTCTTGGGCCGTCTTGGGGCCCTCTTGGGCCGTCATGGGGTCCCTCTTGGGGGGCCTCTTGGGCGATTTGGGGGCCTCTTGGCCGTTCTGGGCCGTGGAATGCCGAGAAGCAGCAAATTCCCAAATCCTTGAAAACCTAGGCAAAGTCAATGATTTTGGCTTTCGGGCCCTCCTGGAGGACCTCTTGGAGGCCGTTCTGGAAGGCTTGGAGGACTCAATGATGCACGGGGTCCCTCTTGACTCTCTTGGTCCGTTCTTGGAGGCCGCCTGGACCAACTTGGGCGGACTTGGATGCGATCTATGGGACCATCTTGGAGGCCATCTTGGGCCATTCTTGGCCATTTGGAGGCCATCTTGGAGCGTCTGGGCAGAACATTGGGGAAGTGAGGTCCGTGGGAAAAAAATCCCCGGCCCCCGGCTGGGACGGGCCGGAGCCCACTGGAGAGTTCTGGGAAGTTCTTTTGGAAAAAGAACCAAAACCAAAACCTGAAACATCCAGCACGCCGTGCACCCCTGCAAGCAGGGGGCGGCGGATCGAAGACGCCTACGGCGAATCACCGCCGCCCCCTGCCTTTTTGGCAGCGCCTATGTGGCCGAACGTTGAGGCCAGACCTGCCAAGCTATCGGACCACGTGTTCCCCGAATCGGTTTGGAAAGCCTTCGGGGAACACGTGGGCATCTTGAAGGTCATCTTGGCCGTCTTGGAGGCCTCTTGGGCAAGCTTTGGGCGATCTTTGGGGCTTTTTGGGCCGTCTCGGGCAGCTTCGAGCCAACTTCGGCCATTTTGGTGGGTTCCTGGCACGTCTGAAGCCGTCGGAAGCCGTTTGGAGGGCATCTATGGGCCGACTTGGGGCCAGCTTGGAATGCTCCAGGGCCGTCTTGGAGGCCATCTTGGGCGTCTGGGAGGCCATCTTGGGCGTGTTGGAGGCCTCTTGGGCCCTCTTGGGGCCCTCTAGGGGCCATCTTGGAGGCCACTTGGGCCATCATGGGGCTCTCTTGGGGGCCTCTTGGGCGATCTTGGGGGCTTCTTGTGCCGTCTTGAGCCGTCGGAGAGCCGAAAAGGCGCAAATGCCAAAATCCTTCAAAACCAAGGGAAAATCAATGATTTTGGCCTCTTCGGACTCTCCTGGAGGACCTCTTGGAGGCCTCTTGGGCCGTCTGGGAGGCCTCTGGGGGGCCTCTTGGGCCGTCTTGGGCCGTCTTGGACTCTCTTGGGCCGTTTTGGAGGCCGTCTTGGACCATCTCGGGCGGACTTGGAGGCCATCTTGGGCCATCTTCGCGATTTGTTGAGGATGTCCCGAGCGAAACGGCCGTTTTGGGGCATTGACAGATGGGTTTTATGAGATTTACGGGTGGCCGGCGGGACGGGCCGAAGCCCACTGGGGAGTTCTTTTAGAAAAAGAACCAAAACCAAAACCTGAATCGTCCAGCACGCCGTGCACCCCTGCAAGCAGGGGGCGGCGGATCCCTTCGTCCTTCGGCCCATCCCGCCACCGTGCCTGGGCTGTGGGTCTGAGGCCTCTTGTATATGTGTTGGGGTGTCGTGGGGAGCCTCTCGGGGGCCTCCTTGGAGGCGGGTTGGGCGCCTCCTGGGGCCTCGTGGGGTATCTTTGGGGCCTCTTGGAGGCCTCTTGGGCGCGTCCTGGGCTGGCGGCCTCTTGGGGCCTCCTGGGGGCTTCTCGGGGCACAACTGTCGAATGTTCGGTTCGCTCGGCATCGCTCGGACGTGTGCATTTTTCCTTCGGCGAGGACTATCGAGGAGCATCCTTGATCATTTCGCGAAGAACCCACGCACGAAACCGAAAAAAGCAGAGGAAATGGACGTCCGAGCGATGGCCAGGTCCCCTGCTTGGGCCCCTCTTGGGGCCGTCTTGGGGGCCCTCTTTGGGCCGCCGTGGGCGCTCCATTGGGCCAGCGTGTGGCCCTCTTGTCGTCCTGGGGCCCTGCCTCGGGCTGCCTCGGGGCGGTGCTTCTGGAGCCGTCTTGGGTTACGTCGGGCCTGTCCCTCCACAGGGGGAAGATTCAAGCATAGGCAAGAAATCGTCAGGGGACTATTTTTGGATGATTTCTGGGCATCTTTTGAGTATTTTTTGGGTACTTGTTATCTTTCGTCCACAATCCCCCTTTAGGGGGACAGGCCCGACCTAAGTCTTGGAGCGTCGGAAAGCCGAAAATACGAAAGGGCCACCATCCTTCAACAACCTTCGTAAAATCTAAGATTTGGCCTCTTGGGGCTCTCTCGGGAGGCCTCTTGGAGCGCTTTTCGGGCCTCTTCGGGCCCTCTCGGGCCGTCTTGGAACCATCTTCGGGCGCCTTGGAGCACTCTTGGCCTCGGCAATGCGAATATGGTGCTATTTGCCAGTGTTTATGGCTTCGGGGACGCGAGTGTTGCGTAATATACAAAGGATGTGTTGCCTCGGGGACGCACCAATTGCATAACTTACGCGGTTTTGTGGCCTCGGGGACGCGAACATTGACGAATTTGCAGGGGATCATGGCCTCGGGGGCGCGAATCTCATGTATTTTCACGTGTCCCACGCCACCCCGGGAATTCGGATGGTTTGGGGTTTCCCCCCTCGCGATGACGTCCGCAATTTTCAGTATGCAGAAAGCAGGACTGTAACATTGGAGACTTGAAACTGCAACTGGTGCATGGAGCAGCACACTTTGGCCTATAGCCTGGTGGCCCCACAAGGGGGCTGGCGGATTCATCCGAGGCCGCCATCTGGACTCCGTGTAAGAGTACAGGTTTGGTGACACCTGGCAGTCTGAATCTTTTTAGTCAATCTCGAGCGGGAGCCTCGTTCCTGTGCCGAACGTCCTCGGTAATCCGAGGCGGTCATCCTCGATCAAGCTTGCAAGCGTCGGCAGGCACCAGCAGATACCAGACAGAAAGAGAGCCTTCGCAGTCACAAGGACGACGATGATAATTACTCCCAGGTTAGTGTGTAAGATTCTCATGTGGGGTCCTACCATCGGAGTAATTTCATCCCCTGGGAATATCGGGCGGGGGGGTGGGAGAGGGAGCAGGAGGAGGAGGAGGAGGAGGAGGAGGAGCAGGAGGAGGAGGAGGAGGAGGAGGAGGAGAAGCAGGCGGAGGAGGAGGCGGAGGAGGAGGAGGAGGAGGA
>CAUYUJ010017703.1:146015-158182 GCA_963575745.1 Prorocentrum cordatum | reverse complement strand
GGGGGAGGGGCAAATTTGACCGGAGGAGAAGAGGTCCCACACCGCTACCCTTCTCTTGCATTCGCCAATGTGGGCCTCCTGGGAGGCCCCCGTCGCCACCGTTGGATTCGCCTCGAAATTCTGTTCAGAACGCACCCAGGGAGTGGTCTGGGGAGTAGCGGTATCGGTACCGTTTTGTCTCCCCAGGGGAGGGTCAACGTTTAGTGGTTGAGGAGTGGCATTTGTTGGATGCAGGTGTAGTCGTGTAGCCTCAGCCGACTTGATACTTGCGGATGCCCACGGCGTGAGTTGTACTACTTGGTTTCCCGCCAATTCTAGTTCTTTGGCTGCGGCTGCAGCTTGCCGCCAAGCGCCGCTCCCCTCCTGGGAGTTTCCCAGTCCGTCTTTGGGAGCCTTTCAGGTTTTCCTCCCCCGCCTCCTCTCTGCACTGCGCCGTGGCCTGACGGCGCGAAGGGGGCCAGGTGCAGCTGGCAGAGGAGCCAGAGATGGTCAAGCGTTCGGGGGGGACGGGCTCAGGGGAGGAGGACAAGCATAAGCCCAAGGCGCAACAGCGATGCTCCAATGCACCCTCCCTTCAAGTTCCTTCTTTAGAGGGGCCCTGCAATAACTTATGGCCATGTTGGGAAATGCCCCATTGGATGGCAACCGTTTGAGAACCCTCAGTCATGCTAAAGCGTTTCCCGGGATCAACGTGAATTATGTTTTTGACAATCCGAATTCGTGCCAGAACATTCCTGGGACATCAACGCTGCGAACCCACAGGACTGTTGCGTCTTGACAACCCTAGATCGTGCCAGAACACCCAGGGACTTCGGCCGTGCGAGTCCTTACTTTGTTGCAGACGTGAAAGTCGGATGAGCATGGCTCCTGGGCGACAGCCACACCTTGAACATGAGCCGCTCGCCATTTTTGAAGCTTCTGCAACTTTTAGGACGAGTGTGCGCGGCACTGCAGCGAGACCAACATTTTGAAAACGGCCCGCTCTTGATCTTGGAAGCTGCTGCACACTTTTCAAACGAGTCTGCGAGGCGGTCAGGTGAGGCCCACACTTTGAAACGCTCCGTCCTTCATCCGTGAAGCTGTTACACATTTGTATGGCGGCTGTGCGCGGCGCTAAGGCGAGAGCCGCATTTCGAAACGGCCCACACTCCGTGATTGAAGCTGTTGTGCATGTCGGGCTCCAGGCCCGTAAATGGTGGGGGTGTCTCAGGCGATACGGCTGGCCCGCCCTGCGGCCACGTTTGTGGGTGCGACCGGGAGTTATTGACATGGGGAATGAGTGGAGGAGGAGAAGGAGTAGGCGCAGGAGGAGGAGGATGAGAAAAGGGAGGAACGGGAGGAGGAGGCGGAGGAAGAGGAGGAGGCGGAGGAGGAGGAGGGGGAGGAGGAGGAGGAGGAGGAGGAGGAGGAGGAGGAGGACGAGGAGGAGGAGGAACGGGAGGAGGATGATGATGAGGATGAGGAGGAGGTTGAGAATGATCACCGCGGCAAAACCTGGTCGCACAGGAGAGGCCTTCCCCCTCAGGGCCTGTCCTCCTCCTCCTCCTCATCATCCTCGTCCTCCTCCTTCTCCACCTCTTCCACCCTCTCCTCCTCCTCCTCCTCTTCCTCCTTCTCCTTCTCCATCTCTTCCACCCCCTCCTATCCGTAGCCATTTTGGTTCAAGCCGTTTTGGCTCAAGGTTTTGAGTTTCCCCTGGGAGCAAGTGGATGCCGCTGCTCCGCGGCTAGACAGGCAAGTCTTTCATCGCCTCACTGTACGAGCCGCCAGGCGGTGCAGTTTTTGTCCGTGGTCCGCGCCTCGGACGGTCAGCCGACACGATCCCCCCCTGCCGCAGCTGGAGTGACCCAGCGCTCATCCAGTCAGCGCCATGCCGGGCCGCCAGCAGTGGCGGGCCAACGCGCAGCCGTGGTACTGCAAGTGGTGTGAGCACGAGCCATCGAGCATTCCATGGATCAAGCGTGCCGATCACATGTGGTTCTCGCAGTGCGGCTTGCCCAAAGGGGCGGCGTTCAAGGGGCACCAGCCAGCACAAGGCCCCCCCGCCACTCGTTCTGCCGCCGTCACCAGTGCCCGCGAACAGTCGCTCACGAAGCAGCTGGCGGACCTGCGCAAGCAGATGCAGGAGTTGGTTGGCAGCAGCGGTGGCGAAGGGACCCAAGCGGCGGGGCAGAGTAGCGGCGTGGCCCCTCCATGGTGTGTTGACAGGCCTTTGCCAGGGACCAGGAAACGCCTCGACGACATCAACGCCTTCCTCAAGTCCAGTCTCCTTGGCTGCTCGGAGCGGGATTTGCTGGTCCGTCAGCAGTACACGAAGGAGCGATGTGAACTGCAAGCGCACTTGGAGGCCGCCTAACCCTTGGACACAAACGCCACCGTGCTCTTAAGGCAGTTGCAGGAGGCCAGGCGGAAGTAGACGACGTGAAGATCCAAGAAGAGATGGCCGAACAGGCTGTGGAGAAGGCGCCCAGGGCGCTGTAGCAGGCCTTGGCAGGACGAGATGGAGGCCGCCAAGCATATCCTCGAGCTGGAACCCAGGATGCGCACAGTCGTGGCGCAAGTGGCCCCAGCGCAGCATGGCAGCCCCCCCGTCTTTCTCCGATTTCATTCCGGGGCTCGAGACGACCGTCGGGCGGTTCGGCAGCGTGGTGCGGAGCCTGGGCGGTGGCGAACGCTTTGCTGCTGATCTTGCCGCCCTGGCTGCGGTGGTGGGCGAGCTCATGGACGGAGCAGACATGTTGCAGCAGCCGCCCACACCAGAGACGGCAGGCAACGGCGATGGTGGCACGCAGCCTGGCGGTGCCCAGCCTGGCACGCCGGCAGCGGCGGCGGCCGCAGCGGAGGACAGCATCCACCGCATGCAGGTCGACGACGACGCCACCTCGCACGTGGTCGGCTTCGACGCAGCCACCTGCCGCGAGCACCTCTGCAGCGTGGGCATCGACGTGCCAGTGCCAGGCGAGGAGGCGCCTGCCGACCCCGCACCGTTGCGCGAGCAGCTCAGGCGGCAGATGGCAGGGGTGCACGGGGCGCACAAGAAGATCAATACCGCAGGGCAGGCATGAGATGAGCTTGATCGCTCGGTACATGGATATTTTTACCATCGTCATGATGGCGTCTTCTTTCTTGCTGGCAGGGGCGAGGCCGGCTGCTGCCTCGCAGTCGTCATTTTCTTTCGATGGTGCTGCGAACGCGGGCCTGACTATCGCGGGGTGTCTGGGCCTTGGCAAGCCGATCCTTTTTCGCAGCATGAGGGCCAGGACGACAGCGGAGCAGCATTGGGTCCCAGCTCTGTTTCGCCTGCGACAGGACCCCGCGCCATTCCCACCCTGGCCGCGGCCCAGGTCACCCCCGGCGCTTCAGCTTGCCGCTCCAAGGCCAACAGGGCTCAGGCGAAGTTGACCGGCAGTCTAGTGATTTGTGCGCTCACCACCGCTTCCTTCGGCCCGTTCAGGGTTTTCCTGTCCGATCGAGACCAGCGGTCCCAGCTGTGCAGGGGCGCCGCGTTTGTCAAGCCATGCTCGCGGACGAGCAACGCGCTTATCTAGACGCGGGGTGCCGCGGGCTGCGGGCGGCCGCCGTGCTGAGCGAGGCGGGGGGCCTGGGGCGTCGCGTGAGGTGGCCGTTTTGCTGCCCATTTCAGTGATAGCCACGGCGCCGCCTGAGCGGCAGGGCTCCGTGCTGGGCCCAGGCCGCGCCGTTGCAGCCCGCTTCCATTGCCCCCCCCCCCCCCCCCCGCGGCATTGTCGTCATTTCTGCGCATTTAGGCCTCGGCCAGGCAAACGGCCAGTGCGTCTGCGTACTCAGCGCCAATCAGCATCCATCTGTGCAGATTTGATTGTGGGGATCGATGGGCTTGCGCAGTCGCCGCGGTTCTATGCGGTCCAATTTGCGTCTTTCCCGCCGCTGGCCGCGGCGCGTCGGCAGGCGGGGGCGGGCGCCACCGTTGATTACTTTGGCCAGCCGCATGCTCGCCTCGCGCCTTGGCCCTGTCGCGCGCGTGGGCGAGTCGACTGACGCAGCCCGCTGCCCGCCGTCCACCCCCGCTGCCCCGCCCAGCGGCTGCGCGCGCCCTCCCGCGCATCCCTGGAGCGCCGTGCTGAAGACTGCTAGCCCCAAGGTTAACGCGGAGCCCTCTCTGGCTTTTGGGGCGTGGGCGCCACGGGGATTGAGCTTGGGCTCGTCTCCGCGCGGGGCCGCGCGGGGCCCGACGTGGCTGGCGGGTTCGGCAGGGCGAGGCCCCCGCAAAGTTATCGGACGAACCGGGGGCCTTGAGACGGGGGTCAACGCAAGCGGGTCGGCCAGAGCACCGGATCCTGCAGGATTTTGCGAAGCCCCTCTGGCTGACCCGGGTTGGCGAGCCGCTCGTGGCCGCGGGGCGGCCGCGCCTATTGGCTAACCCGGGTTTGCGAGGCCCTGCGCTACAGTGTTTCTTGCATTGCAGTTTTTTGGTTTCCTGCTGACCCGGGTCTGGATTGACCCGGGTCAGAAGATCCCCGGAAGAAGTTCGCGTTGGCCCCTTCAGGAACTCGCGCCTACAGGGGCCTTGCCACGGCTTGGGCCGCTCCTCTCCGTTGGGCCAGGCGCGTCGGCACGATTGGGCAGTGCGCGATTGGGCAGTTTCGCTCGGAGGAGGTTGGGCGCCTTCAAGCGGCGTCAGCACTGCGCAAGCTTTTCCTTGCAAGTGGGCCAAGCTGCGCCGTGCATCTCAAGAGTTTCGCCGGTCCATGAGAAGCGTGGCAGGCTGTGTCAGGGCTCTTTTGCCTGTGTTCCGACAGCGTTGAGTTTTTTCCCCAGTGGATTGCAGGTGCTTGATCGGCCCGACTTCGCGGGGCACGCGCCGCGCGCTCGCCGCCGCCGAGGGCGGGGCCCGCCGCGGCCCAGGCCTGGGCTGCTTGGGCCCGAGAGACCTTCCTGGGAATTGCGGCCCAGTCCCGCCGTTCCCTGATCAGGGAGGTCAGTCCTCTCCGGGGGGTCCTGCATTCGAGCGCTGACGCGCAGCCGCGCGCCCGCCTCGACAGGGGGCTATTGTGCCCTGGAGGGCCCATGGCCGCAACCCTTTCCCGTTGCCCCCTGGGGCCCAGTATTGGCCCCCTCTTCCGCGCATTGGTGTCGAGCGGGCGTGGCGCGCCCTTGTGATTTGGAACGCTCGCGCCGCTGCTGGGCCTTTCAAGATTGCCCCGCGGGCTTTGTTATAGGTTTCCGGCGGTGCCCCGCAGGCGCCGGCTTACTTTTTCAACGAGTGCGAAGCATTGCTGGCCTGGCCATGCGAAAGGGTCACGGCGGAGTCAGTTCGCTTGGCCAAGCCTGGCGGAGGCGCGCGCCTCATCGCGCTGATGGTCACTTCCTGCTGAGTCTGGGGCGAGATCAGACAGCCGCTCGCGGCCGAGTGGCAGACGCAGCATGGCTGCGCAGAGATCTGGGGCACGGCGCGACGCCATAGGTCGATGCGCTGCAGTCCCCCCTGAGATTATCGCGGGTGCTCGTGGAGGCGCGCAGGCAGCCGTGTTGGTTCCGAGCGCTCGGGGGCTGGTCCGAGGAGGTTTCTTCTTTTCAAGGCGTGCTCGCAGGCTGCGGCCTTGCGATGGGCGCGCCGTTCGTTCTCGCGTGTCGGGCTGTCCGGCGTTTGAACGACGTTGCGCCGATCGTCGCGCCGCGTGCTTTGGTGGCGACGCACCTTCGCAGCTGATCACCAACGACAGGAATCATCGCTATGCTCGTGCGTCTTACAAGTATCTGCAGCAGTTTCAAGGACTCGAATGGTTGAAGTTCCAGTCATGGTGTGCTTGCACAGTGTAGGCATACTTATTATAACGTGCCAGTCACATAGATTCGCGGTGCTGAAGTCACAGGAGTTGTGTTCTGGCACGGTTTAGGATTGTCAGGATGCAACAGCTCTGTCGGTTCGCGGCGAGGAAATCCCAGGTCTTGTGTCTTGGTACGCTCGCGCATTCTAAGGAGGTCGTCGTCCAATGCGGCATTCTCCGTAATGGAATGCATTCTTCCAGGGGCCTATGAACCGGGATATTCGAGAGCGGGTTTATTGCTGCATCGTTGATCCGTCTTGGGTTTACACTGGTCGTTGTCCTCCTTTTCCTCCTCTTCCTCCTCCTTCTAGTCCCCCTTGTCCTTCTCTCATTCCCTTACTGGGGACATGAAGGGCCCGAGTCTGCCGAACTGTTGCTTCAATTGCGCTTTAACAATTCAAATTTCGTGGGTTGTCAGATTTCAAATTCGAACTTGGATCTCGTAATTTTCCTGACCGCCCCCTCCTCTTCTTCATCCTCTTCCTCTCTGGTGCCCTCTTTCTGGCTCGTTCCTCCCTCGCTTTGGTCGAGGCTTCTCTCTGACGGAGGCGAGGACGATCATCAGTTACGAGGGGCCCAACTCCGTGCTGGTGGCCACGACTGCCGTGCATGGCCCCACCACACACTCGGGACTGAGCGGGGTTGGAGGTCAGAGGAGGAACAGATTCTTCGCTCTGCGCGTATCCCCACCCGCCCATTCGAGAACCCTGCCAATGAGAGTCGACGGAGCAGGGACGAAGAGACGCTTGTAGTGAAGCAGAGCGGGCGACAAGGGTGAAGAGCGAGATGTTTGGAAGCGAGGGGGTGGCGTTGGAGGGCCTCTTCGGGCCATCCCTGGGGCCCGCGTGGGGGCGAGGGAAGGAGGAGGAGGAGGAGGAGGAGGAGGAGGAGGGGATGGAGGATGGGGGATGATGACGATCATGATGACGATGATGCTGCTGATGCTGATGCTGCTGATGATGATGCTGATAATGCTGCTGCTGATGATGATGATGATGGTGGTGGTGATGATGATGATGCTGATGCAGATGCTGAAGCCGATGATGATTCTGCTGGTGACGACGATGATGATTAGGATGACGATCACGATGACGATGCTGAATAGTATGATGATATTGATGATGATGCTGCAATGATGATGCCGATGATGGTGGTGATGATACTAATGATGCTGCTGATGATGACGACGGGTTGATGATGATGTTGATGATGCTGATGCTGATGATAAAAATGTTGATGCTGATGATGCGGGCGCGGATGATCATGATGATGATGATGATGATGATGACGATGATGATGATGATGATGATGATGCTGATGCTGATGCTGATGTTGATGATGCTGAGTATGATGATCATGATGATGGTGGCGATGACGATGATGCTGATGAACATGCTGCTGATGCTGATGCTGATGCTGATGATGATGATGATGATGATGATGATGGTGGTTGTGGTGGTGGTGATGATGATGCTGATGATGATCAGGAGGAGGAGGAGGAGGAGGAGGAGGAGGAGGAGGAGGAGGAGGACAATGACGACAACCACGACGACGAGGAAGAGGAGGAAAAGGAAACGGAATACGATGAGGGGAAGCACGACGACGAGGAGGAGGAGGAGGAGGAGGAGGAGGAGGAGGAGGAGGACAACGAGGACGAGAGCAGAGCCCTCAACATCAACTTTTGGAGTGCTTTTCCGACTCTTTCAGGGGATCTTGGGTCCTCTTAAGGGCTTTTTTGGGGGTGTTTGGAGCCCTCTTGGGGCCCTCTTGGGGCTCTTTTTGGGGTCCCTTGGGAGCCCAGGAGGTCTTCCTGGGGTCATCGATCAAAGGGGGGGGGGGCAGTTTGTCTTCTCCACCTGGGACCAGCAAGATTGCCCAAATGGGCCCAACACCTGAGTAACATCTATGATTCAGGCCTTCTCGCCGAGGCCATCTTGGGCGCCCTGACACTCCGTGAACCCTTCAAACAACTTCAGGGACGGGGGAGAGGTAAACCTCCCGGAAGGGAAGAGGTTTTGGAAGAGAAAAGAAGGATATTGTTAGACCATTTTAGCCTCCTCCTCCTCCTGTTCCTCCTCCTCCTCCTCCTCCTCTTGCTCCTCCTCCTCCTCCACCTCCTCCTCCTCGTTGCAGCAGGTGCAGTGCTTTGCATTGCTCGGCATTGCTCGGCATTGCATGCCATTGCTTGGAGCGGGCGCAGCAAGACGACGAGGCACCTGGGGCGGGGAACCCGTGGAACCCAGGGAATCCGCGGAACCCGGGGAACCAGATCCCGGGGAACCCAGGGATCCTGTGGAACCCAGGGAGCCTGGGGAACCCGGGGAACCCGGGGAACCTGGGGAACCCGGGGAGCCCGTGTTAACCCGAGGAATCTCCGGGGAACAGGCAAAGGAAGCCCCCGAGGCACCAATTTTTGACGAAGCAAGAGTCCCTTAGGCAAGCCTAGTTTTAAGTGGGGCATGTCTCTCTACAGGAGGGATATCCAAAAATAGTAAAAAATAGCCGGGGGACGATTTTTTGATTACTTTGGATCATTTTTGGTTCCGAATGTTTTCTGATTTTTTTTCCTCCAACTCTAAAATCTGCCTGAAGGGGGATCTGCCCGACCCGAGCCTAGTTGGGGACAGCAGCATCGCGAGAATCACGACCGGGGTCCTCGGCTCTCGGCAGCGTGCACGCCTTCCTGGCCAAGAGGCTGGGAGGGCGTACAACTTCGCCGCTCGTGGGCCTGGTCGGGAGCGGCGGGTAGGTAATTACAGATCCTGGCGCCCGACTTGGCCCGTCGCGCTCCCTCCTCCCGAGCTCGCCCCAGCCTGAGTTCCGACGTCGCGAGAAAAAAGAGGCATGGCGACCATAGCACCATGAGCAGGCTTGAGGCGGGCCTGTCCCTCTACAGGAGGAGTGTTCAAACATATTCGAACAATGCTCTGGGAGCGATTCCTTACTATTTTCGATACCCTTGAATCTGTTTTGACTACTTCTTATATTTCCTCCGAAATCCGCCTGTAGGGGAACATTCCCGACCTAAGAGTAGGCGTCGGCCTTCGGCCGCGCTTCTGTTTCCTCGGGCCAGATGAGGATTCGGTGAGGGTCGCAGGGCCCGAAGTCTGGCGGACACGCCTGTGGGTGTGAAGCCATTGCAGCGCCCCGTCCTCTTGGCATCGCTCGGACGCGTGCATGCGTGTTGGCGGGGACCGCCACCTTGATCGTCTGGGCGACGTCAAAAAACGGGGTCGTCTGCGCCGACACCGGCGCGTGAGCTGCCCGCGCAAGGTCGTGCGTAAGCGCCCTCGTCTCCAATGTGGCGTGCCGCGCCGGCGGCCCGCGTAAGTCACCGCGTGAGGTCGCTGCGCCATCTTGCGCAAGACCCGTTCCTGATCGTCGCCCATCTGGCATCAAGACACACGAAAGCGATCAACGCACGCGGAATGGAAGCCCGAGCGATGGCAGGAGGACCCTTCCCCAGACCCCCGACGTCATGATTTTTTCATGACGTCGACACCCAGGGTTCTCGACCTATTCCCTGGGACCGGTTTGTCATCCTGCATCGTTTTTTCACAGTCCCGAGGCCCGGTAAGGGCCCCCAGAGGCCGAAAATGATGCAAAACGTTCTTCGTGACTTTTTCATTGCCCGAGGGGGTCTGGGTCTTTCGCCCGTCCCCATCCGCCCTTGGACGCCCGAAATGGGTACTGAAAGAATGGGCACTATGCCCAACAACAAATGTTGTCCCAAGCCAACAGCGGCCGCTGTTGGGCAGGCGACCTTCTGTCTCGAATGGACACAGGCTGCGGCGGCGCGGACAGCGAATCCGGTTCAAAAGAACAGGAATTGTTGTTGGGCATTTTACCCATTCTTTCGGTACCCATTTCGGGCGTTGGTGCCTTTCGGCCCCACCTTGCTGTGCGGCAGTTCTTCGAGCAGCGTCGGTCTGCGGCGGCCCCCGGGGCCCGCCCCTGCCCGTGCGTGCGTCGGGTTGGGGGCGCCAGGATCTCGAGACCCCCCGGGGGCGCAGAGCACCCGGGGATTTGGGCGCCGCGTAATGGGGGGGTCATAAATGGGGGGGCGGCGAGGGTGGCCCGAAAAGATACCCAAACGGTACCTAAACGAGCCCCCTGGGGCTCTGGAGGGGCCCGAAAGGGGCACGAAAGGGAACTTTTTCTGACCCCCCCATTTGTGACCCCCCCATTAAGCCACGCCCAAGGGATGCCAGATCGGGGGCCCCCGAACGGGGTGGCGACCACAGCGTGTGGTGAGTCGGCGGGGGTTCGGGGTCACCGCACGGTCTTGGGACTCGAGTCCCCTCTCCGAGGATGTCTCGGGCGACGGGGGCCTCCAGGGTCCCAAGGCCGTGCGGTGACGGACCGTGCGGTGAGGTCTCTTGGGGTTCCGAGGTCACCGCACGGTCTGTCACCGCACCGTTTCAGGACTCCAAACCAGAGCAAGGCGTTGAGCGAACTTCGAGTTGGGGATCGACTGCAGGATTGATTTACCCCAGAGTTGACTTTCCCGCCAAGCTACGGAACAATGCGTATATGATACCCCGTAGATCTACGAGCACCAGACGCGTTTCTGGTATTTCCGGCGGAAAGCGAATTATGGAATACATTGATTATGTAGCTGATCCCCTATTCGAGAAATTGGCGACCCATGGCCAGCTGATCATGATGATGCTGCTGCTGCTGCTGATGCTGCTGCTGCTGCTGCTGCTGATGATGATGATGATGATGATGATGATGATGATGGCTGCTGGTGCTGATGATGCTGCTGCTGCTGATGACGATGCTGCTGCTGATGACGATCATGCTGATGGTGATGATGATGCTGCTGCTGCTGATGATGATGGTGATGATGATGATGATGATGATGATGATGATGATGATGATGATGATGGTGATGGTGGTGATGCTGCTGATTATGTGTTCTTCCAGTGCGCTCGGTTGCACGAGCTGTTGACAGATAAGGTTAGGCTCGGGCGGCACTCGCCTACACCGCTCAGTAGCCTCGCTTGGGAATCGCGTTCGAGCTTAAATTGCCATAGGAGCGTTACTTGTTGTAAAGATGTCTTGCAACCTCTAGGAGTTAGAAGAGTTAGAAGAGGTAGAACAATGGCCGTTTAGGCGCAGTTCTGCCAGAGACGAAGTTCATCATGCCGAGAACCGCCGCCGCCGCCCCCCGCGGCCGCCGCGGCCGCCGCGGCCGCCGCCCGCAGCCGTAGACTCCGCACACCCCAGCAGACGTTGACCACGCGCAGAGGTCGAGTAGGGGATCGGCTACAGAATTGATTTGTCCCATCGTTGATTTGTTCGTCGGATCTACGACACGTGCCTAGAATGTCTGTAGATCCACGAGCATTCTGCGTATATTGTTTTTACAGTCAGACCGCATAGTAAGGATGGGCAACCTTCCTAAGAGTAAACGCGTGCCCCGGATAATAAATCATACCGCCCTCCTTTCCCCCCTCTATTTTTAACCACGGGTCAATCGGATTTAATTGTAGAGAGGGCCGCGGAGGCCGAACTTGATAATCCCCAGGGGAAGTTGCGAATCGAAGTCGCTATCATCTCATGTTGACTAGCAGCAGCATTAAAAACGTTGAGCATGTCCATGGTGGTCTCATTATATCAGGTTCCGCAGTCACGAGTGCAGGCAAATTGTAACCACGAGCCTCGATATTATGTGTATTTGTATGCTTATGTAAATGTATTTGCATATTTATTTGTAAATGTTTATGCATTGGTATATGTAGATGTACATGGGTATATATATATATACATATATATATATGTAGGTATATGTTTATATATATATATATATATATGTGTATGCGTATGCCAGTGCATATGTATATGTAGATGTATATGCATATACCTATGCATATTTACATGTATATACATGTTTATGTATATGTATATGTGTATGTATATGTACATGTATATGTATACGTATATATATATATGTATATATATATATATGTATATGTATATAAACGTATGTGTTCTGTGTTTGTATATATACACGTATATGTAAACATATATGTAAATGCATGTGTGTATTGTGTATATAGGTATTCGTGCACATATATACATATATGTTTATACTATTAGACAGATATAGATGTATTTGTGTATGTACACGCATATGCATGTATACACATTTATATGCATACATACATATATGTATGTGCAGACATATATATATATATACACACTTGTGTATATACACATATAGATGTATACATGTCTATACATATATACGCAAGCGTGTGGATATATGTACATAGGCTTGCACACATATACATATATATATATATATATGTCGGAACTGGATGGCCCCTCCCCGCCAATGACCGTGCGGAATCG
>CAUYUJ010017703.1:131015-138515 GCA_963575745.1 Prorocentrum cordatum | reverse complement strand
TGAGATCGATTGTGAGATCGATTGTGAGATCGATCGAGGGAGATCGATCGAGCGAGACCGATACTGAGATCGATAGAGAGATCGATAGTGAGACCGATCGAGTGAGACGTTGGTTCCTCCCCCCCCGAACCTCCTTATCACCCGAAGGGTGGTCGTATAGGTATATAGGTATATATATATATATATTATATATATATATATTTATATTATATATAATATTGTATATATACATATATATGTGTATATATGTGTATATATATGTATATATATATACACCGACGCCCTATTTCGTCGACGCCCTATTTCGTCCGACCCGATCCCTCCTCCCGAGCCCGCCCCATCCTGAGGCCCGACGTTGTCCCAAATTGCAGCATCGCCCAAGATCACGACCAGAGTCCTGTTCCTCATCTTCCTCGCGCATTTTCCAAGTTGGATGAGCCGGTGAGGGACCCAGGGCCCGAAACTGGGCGAAAACGACACATTTGCAGCGCCCCGATCTCACGGTACCTGCCCCCTCCTTTCGTCAGTCCCGACACGTCCTCGGTGAGGCCTCGGGTTGCGCACAGACAGCCCCCCCAGGAAGTCCCAGCTGGCCTAAACAGGCCCCCCCGAGTAACCTCAGGAAGGCATTAAGAACCCCCCCCCCCTTTTCCGGTGGATTATAACGCCCCCGCACCCTGGAGCGTTATGGCCGCACCGGAAGACCTGGCTGAGGGGACTCGGGGCCTAGCTAAGGCCTGCCAAGCGCAGATTTGCTCCTGCCAAGCAGTTTAGCAGGGCCAAGTCGTCGTCGTCGTCGTCGTCGTCGTCGTCGTCGTCGTCGTCGTCGTCGTCGTCGTCGTCGTCGTCGTCGTCGACGGCACCCTCTCTTGGCGTTAGTGGGGCGGGCGCCGATGGTGGATTTTGTTTTCTGTGTGCGGCGGGTGCTAAGTGTATCGTTCGGCTAAAACTGCCCGCCTGGAATATTGAGAAAACCGGGTGCTAAGAATAACCCAGGGGGGTTTCTTAATGCCTTCCTGAGGTTAGTTCCAGCTGGCCACAGGCCCCCTGGGCAGTCCAGGGCGACCTCAACACTCCAACCCTGTGGCGCGGAGAGCCCCCGGGGCGCGGCCAGGGTGTCGATACTGCCCCAGACTGCTCGGGGGGCCTGTTGAGGCCAGCTGGGGCGGGGGCTGTTCGTGCACAAGCCGGAGCCTTCCAAGACATGCATTTATTTATTTATTTATTTGTTTATATATATATATATATAAATATAAAAAAAAATAAAAAACAGGACGCGTTTTTCATCCCGAGTCGTGTTTTGACGTTCCCAGGGCCCGGCGAGGGCCTCCAGCGGCCGAACACGGAGGGACACTTCCCGTCTTGTTTTTTTCACGTCGTTGGCATGTTTGAGGCCCCCCCCGTCGACGATGGCACGGGGCCTGACGGGCCTGACGCCTGTGCAACGACGAGGACAACGACGGCGGCGACGACGACGACGGGCCGCAGTCCCGGCCCCCGGGGCTCGAGGACCCTGGGCGCCGCGGAGGCCGAGTGGCGGGTCCGCGTCGCGGGGAACCCCGGCCTGGAGGCCGCGGGCGAGGCCGAGGGCGCCGCGCCGCTCCAGAAGTTGCAGGCCCCCCCCCGGGCATCGTCGGAGAGGTATCGTCGACGGGGTGTCGCCGATGGCTCCGCCGCCGCCGCCGCCGCCGCCGTCGTCGTCGCCGCCGCCGCCGCCGCTGCGGCCTGTCGTCGCCGTCGTCGCCGCCGCCGTCGCCGCCGCCGTCGTCGTTGCCGTCGTCGTCGTCGTCGTCGTCGCCGTCGTCGTCGTCGTCGTGTCGTCGTCGTGTCGTCGTCGTCGTCGTCGTCGTCGTCGTCGTCGTCGTCGCAGAAGCGGCAGGCCCGTCGGGCCTTTGGGCCGCCGTCGACGGGCGGGGGTCCTCAGACATGCTACGTTGCGTCGTGAGAAAATATCTCTGGGCCCCCTAGACGGGGTCGGAGGATCGCGCTGCATCGCCGATGCTTTGGCGATGCGGCTCGATGTGGAGTCCGAGTTTCTCGACGCCGACGTCGCCAGTGCCTCGCCAACGTTGCCGGTGCATCGCCGATGCGGCGCGATCTTCCGACACCATGTGCGCCGACCCCATCTAGGAGGCCTCTAAGATTAGGACGGGAGGTTTCCCTCCGCGTTGGGCCTCCAGGTGCCCTCACCTGGGCCCAGGGACAGGGCGCAAACTCGGTCCCGGGGAACGGGTGGGGGAACAACAAATACTCAGCACGCGCATGTCTGGGGGGGGGGCTGCCGCGCCGATGGGAGCAAGGTTGCCAGAGTGCCCGCGCGGCCCGAGGGCTCGGGGCTCGGGGTGCACGACCTGCGACTGAGCGGGGCCCTCCTCGAGGGGCAGCGTCAGGGGTGGGGGACCTGCTCGAGGGGCCCTCCTCGAGGCCCTCCTCGAGGGGCCCTCCTCGAGGCCCTCCTCGGGGGGGCTCGGGGCCCTCCTCGAGGGGCAGCGTCAGGGGTGGGGGACCTGCTCGGGGGGGGAAGGAGAGACTGCACGGATGCCCAGGCGGTCACGGATCTCCGAGGGAGGCCCGGCACGGGGGCCCCGACACAGAAGGTGTCCGCACCCAGGGTGGTAAATGCGGCGCAACACGATGACGACCAGACTTGCGAGATGCCCTTGCTTCGCACACCTCCTCGCCCAGACCCAGAATGGAAGCGCCCGCATCCTGTCCCTGGCCTCTGGCCTGCCGCCCACACCCGTCCAATCTTGTATTTGGGGGGAGAGGGGTAATTATGCGTCTTGGCCCGACGTGCCTTGATAAATCAGGGTCTTGACGAGACACGCGTGGACACTTTGAGTCCACCCACCGCAGCCCACCCAGGCCCAGCACCGTGCGGGCTCGCAATCGGGGGCCCAGCGCCTGTGATGGGCGCTTGGCCCCCCATCACTACGCCGATGCATCGGCGACTTCTCGCCGAGCCCCGGGCGCCGCTCCAGCAGCCGCGGGCCCCCGGGGCCCCGTCGACGAGGGCATCAAGTCGCAGGATTGCCCGCGCGGCCCGGGAACAGGGCCCTGGGTTGATGGGCTTGCTTCCCACCGCTACCACCATAAGTTGGAGGGAGGAAGGAGGAGGAGGATGAGGAGGAGGAGGATGAGGAGGAGGAGGAGGAGGAGGAGGAGGAGGAGGAGGAGGAGGAGGACCCCCTCCCCCTCCTACTTCTGGTGGTGGTGGTGGAAAAGAAGCCCACCATGGGTGCGCGACCCGGGGGGCACCGTCGATGGGGGGAGGGGGCCCTCTCGGCCGCGCGCAGAGTTCTAGGCCTCCCAGAGGGGGTCGGAGCACATGGGGTCCAAGTATTGGTCCGCATCGCCGATGCATCGGCGATGCGGCTCGATGCGGAGCCCGAGTTCCGTCACGCCGACGGCGTCGATGGGTCGCCGACGTCGCCGATGCAGAAGGCGCGGGCCTTGTCTGTGGAATGTGAGGCCCGCGCCTTCTGTGAGGCAGCCTCCTTCCAGGAAGCCTCCCCCCCTCTCCCTACCTACCCCCTTGTGCGCGCCGCCAAGTTATGGGGGGATGGGCTCAGGGGGGGAGTGCATCGCCCCCCGCTTGCCCATGGACTCCCACCAGGGGCCCGACAGCCCACCCAGGCCCAGGACAGGCCGGCTGTGCCCTCGGGAGCCTCACGCTGATCCATCGGCGATGTGTCGCCGGTTCCGGGGCGATGTTCCCCCCTCCGGGGGCCTGCCCCTCCCCCTCGTGGCCCCTCGGGGGATCTGTCCATGACCACCGACTGGGGCGTCGAGCTCTGGGGGCCTCGGCGGGCGGGTGGTCTGGACTTCTGGTCCCGGGTCGAGGGTTCACAGCCCCCCCCAAAAATAAATCGGTCTCGGGGTTTTCACAGACCCCCCCCCCAAGAGGGGATGGGGGGAAGACGACGACGACGACGATGACGACGACGACGGCGACGTCGACGACGGCGGCGGCGCCGCCGCCGCCGCCCGCCGCCTTCTCCTCAGTCCCCTCTAGGGGGGTGTCGCCGCCGCCGCCGCGTTGCCCCCGCCGCCGCCGCCGACGACGACGACGACGATAATGCCGCCTCCGCCGCAGACGTCGACGCCGACGCCGACGACGACGACGACGGACGACGGACGATGACGACGACGACGAACCACTCCCCACCCATAGGGGGAAGGTGGGGGCACTGGCACCAAACGCCACCCCACGCCCACAGGGCCACGACCACAGGGGTGGGTATCGATCACATCCGCGAGGCCTTAGCCAGGCTCACGGGCGCACCCATCCAGCGGAGGAAGAACCGATCCCATTAGCATCGGGGGGCTGCCACTCTGGATCATGCATTCGTGCCCTGGGGGGGCCAACCATCTCCACATTCACCGCCCGCTGATGTCCCCGAAGCTCGTTCCTTCAGGCGGCAGGTATGGATAAATCCCCGCCTGGCATTCCTGTTCCTCTCAGAGTCTGGCGTCGCACTCTTTTCATATAGCGGGGTGCCCCTGGAGCCTCACATATCGATCCAGCTATAAAAAACACAGAAAGGTAGGGTCTGAGCGGACGTCCAAAGTTTATGTTTATGTTGGTTCTGTGGGTGCCTTTAGGGAGGGGGCTTCGGACGCGATGGTGTGTTGCAGCATCGGTGATGCATCTTGGGTTCACTCTGGTCCTCCTTCCCTGACTTCTTTGTCATCCACCTCTCTCTTTTTCATAATCATCCTGTGGTGTTGGGTCCTCGTTTTGCAGAGACAGCGTCCCGCGTGCGTCACCTCCTCCTCACTCCTCCTCCCCTTCCTCCTCCTCCTCCTCCTCCTCTTCCTCCTCCTCCTCCTCCTCCTCCTCCTCCGCGAGGTACTGGTGATGTGCCAGGACTCGTGTCGGGGGGAACCTGAGTTGTTCCCAACCATCCTGTGGTGTTGGGTCTTCGTTTTGAAGAGACAGCGCCCCGCGTCTCCTCCTCTCCTCTCCTCCTCCTCCCCCTTCTGCCGCTTCCCATCCGCCTCGTCATCGTCATCGTCATCATCAGCATCTTCCCACCCATTCCGGCACACCCCTCACACGGTTCGTAGCCCCATGGGGAGCCCCACCGAAGGCTCCAGTGGCAGGGTCCGCATGCGGGGACCGCCACCCATTCTGGCACACCCCTCACACGGTTCGTGGCCCCACAGGGAGTTCCACCCAAGGCCCCAGTGGCAGGGTCCGCATGCGGGGACAGCCACCCATTTTGGCACACCCGTCACGAGGATCGTGGCCCCACAGGGAGCTCCACCGAAGGCCCCAGTGGCAGGGTCCGCATGCGGGGACCGCCACCCTTTTTGACGCAGCCCTCACGAGGATCGTGGCCCCACAGGGAGCTCCACCGCAGGCCCCAGTGACAGGGTTCGCATGCGGGGACCGCCACCCTTTTTCGCACACCTCTCACGAGGATCGTGGCCCCACAGGGAGCTCCACCGAAGGCCCCAGTGGCAGGGTCTGCATGCGGTGACCGCCACCCATTTTGGCACACCCCTCACGAGGATCGTGGCCCCATACGGAGCTCCACCGAAGGCCCCAGTGGCAGGGTCTGCATGCGGTGACCGCCGCCCATTTCGGCACACCCCTCACGAAGATCGTGGCCCCACAGGGAGCTGCACCGAAGGCCCCAGTGGCAGGGTTCGCGCGCGGGGACCGCCACCCATTTTGGCACACCCCTCACGACGATCGTGGCCCCATAGGGTGCTCCTCCGAAGGCCCCAGTGGCAGGGTCCGCATGCGGGGACCGCCACCCATTTTGACACACCCCTCACGAAGATCGTGGCCCCACAGGGAGCTCCACCGAAGGCCCCAGTGGCAGGGTTCGCATGCTGGGACCGCCACCCATTTTGGCACACCCCTCACGAGGATCGTGGTCCCACTTTTTGGTCTGCGGGTCGAGAGCGAGCCTCTTCCGCTTAAGAGCTAGGCGGGCCGCGCAAAGCGCTAATTGGGGAGACAGAGCGCGGGCGGGCGGGGCCTCAGGCGGCCAGAGGGCGCGGGGTGCAGGCGGTGCTGAAGAGCTTGCACAGGAAAAGGTACACCTTGGACAGAAGCCGGAGGCGAAGTCCATCGTGGCCCCACAGGGAGCTCCACCGAAGGCCCCAGTGGCAGGGTCCGCATGCGCCCGACGCCCATTTTGGTACACCACTCACATTGTTCGTGGCCCCATACGGAGCTCCACCGAAGGCCCCAGTGGCAGGGTCTGCATGCGGTGACCGCCACCCATTTTGGCACATCCCTCCGAGGATCGTGGCCCCACAGGGAGCTCCACCGGAGGCCCCAGTGGCAGGGTCCGCATGCGCCCGACGCCAATTTTGGTACACCCCTCACATGGTTCGTGGCCCCAAACGGAGCTCCACCGAAAGCGGTACCCACAACGCAGTATTCACAATTGCGCATGCTTGGGTCTTTCGCCCGGATTTTTGTTTCTCTCACTCTCTCCCTCTCTTTCTCTCTCTCTCTCTCTCTCTCTCCCTCTGTCTATATATACATATATGGGAGATCCCGGGCCCCGGGCCCCGGGCCGGAACCTCCCTTGTATATAGGGTGCGGCCCTCTCCCGGGGCGCCCTTCCGGCGGCCCCCGCGCGTTCCAGCCCGCCCAAGAGGGCTCCAGGAGCGCCGAGAGAACCCCAGGATCGCTTCAAGACCGCCAAAGATCGCTTCCAGAAGGGTCAAGAGGCGCTCAAACCGCCCCAAGAGGCCTTCAAGAGGCCCCCACGAGCGCCCCGGGAGACCAAAATAGCCCCATTCCCTTCGTAAAACGTACATTTTTACGATATCAGCTCCCTTAGCTGTCGGAGCGGCCAGAAAGCCCCACGAGGCGCCCAAGGACGCTCCAGGACGACTGAGGACAGCCCCAAGACGGCCCAGGAGGGCCTCCCGGGACGCTCCTCCGGCGGCCCCCGGGCTGCCCAGTCCGCCCAAGAAGGCTCCAAGAGCGCCGAGAGAACCCCAGGATCGCTTCAAGACCGCAAAAGATCGCTTCCAGAAGGGCCAAGAGGCCATCAAACCGCCCCAAGAGGCCTCCAAGAGGCCCCCCAAGAGCGCCCCGGGAGACCAAAATGGCCCCATTCCCTTCGTAAAACGTACATTTTTAGGATATCAGCTCCCTTGGCTGTCGGAGCGGTCCGAAAGCCCCACGAGGCGCCCTAGGATAGCCCGAAGACAGCCCAGGAAGGCCTCCCGGGACGCTCCTCGGGCGGCCCCCGGGCCTCCCAGTCCGCCAAAGAAGGCTCCAAGAGCGCCGAGAGAAGCCCAGGATCGCTTCAAGACCGCCAAAGATCGCTTCCAGAAGGGACAAGAGGCCATCAAACCGCCCCAAGAGGCCTCCAAGAGGCCCCCCAAGAGCGCCCCGGGAAACCAAAATGGCCCCATTCCCTTCGTAAAACGTACATTTTTAGGATATCTCATCCCTTGGCTGTCCGAGTTGTCAGACAGCCCCAGGAGGCGCCCAAGGACGCCCCAGGACGCCTGAGGACAGCG
>CAUYUJ010017703.1:83515-126015 GCA_963575745.1 Prorocentrum cordatum | reverse complement strand
CTTGTGAGCACCTCAAGTGGTGCCTTCCGTGGAGCCCCCATATAGGGCCGCGGAGCCGTCGAGGTGTGCGCTGAATCGGGTGCGGGGGCGCATGCGGATCTGCTCCCCCTCGTAGGCGTCGAAACATTACGGCGGCGACATGGAGAGGCTGGCGTATGAGTGGGGCTACGTAGGCGCACTGAGACGACGGCGGAATGCGAGTGGCGGGCATGCTGGTAGGACGGCGATGTGCAGGGTCGGGCGCAACAGCGCGGTTGTGTAGGGTTACTCGTACGGCTGCGGCGTGCAAGGCCGAACGTGCGAGTGCTGCTACGAAGGCCGACTGCTGCGACTGAGGCGGGCTTGCAAGTGCGGCTGCGTGGGCCCGCTCGCGCGAAGGCGGAGTGCAGGGGCGGGCGTGCTAGAACGGCTACGTGGGCCTACTGGTACGGCGGCGGCGTGCAAGGTCGGGCGTGCGAATGCGGCTGCGCACGGCTACTCGTACGACTGCGGCGTGCACGGCCAAGCGTGCGAGTGAGGCTACGTACGTCTACTAGCACGACCGCGGGGCGTACTAGTAGGATTAGTTCGACGCCAGGGAAAGCAAACCCAGTCTTCTCAAGTTTGACGGAGTCCGCAAAACCGATTTTCTTACATCGAAGCTCTCTGTCGTGCGTTCAAGATGAAATCCAATGCAAATCCTCCAAAGAAGAAGTCCAATTCAAATCCGCTACAACAGGAATCCAGTTTAAATCCGCCGCGCAAGGAATCCCTTTCAAAATCGTCCACATAAGGAATGCTTCTGAACAAATTGTCCACACAAGGAATACTTTCATCATCAGCCACACAACGAATCCTATTGAGCCGCGTATGACAAAGAATCCAGTAGAAAGCCTGTACAAAAAGAGTCCACTTGACATTCCCCACAAAAGGAATCCATTTGAACCGCGAACGGAATGTAATTGAAATCCTCAAAACAAGGAATCCATTCGAAATCCTCCTCGCGAGGGTTCCAATTGAACTCCTTTCTCGAAAGGATTCCAGTTGACAACCGTCACAGAAGGCTTCGTCGGGAAAACAAGGGAACGAAGGACACGCAATGACAAATAAGGAGGACACGTCGGAAAACAACGGCACATTACATTCTCATCAGTTGTTCGTTGTGTTTTCATGGTTTTCCGTTCGTTTTCATTGCTTTCCCTGTTTTCCTTGGGAGGCTTTGGGAATTCTCCAGGGCCTCGAGGCCGCCCAAACCACTGCCAAAGAAACCACGAACACGTGGGAAACAGAAGGACAAGCAAGGACAACGCAGCGGACAATAATCCAAACATATGTTCCCATTGTTGTTCTATGTGGACAAGCAAGGACACGCAAGGACAACACAGCGAAAGGATGAGGGAACCACAGCGGAAACCAATGACAAAGTACATGCTCCTTGTTTGTTGTTGTTGTATGTGTGTTGCTTTGTCATTGGCTTTCATGTTTTTTGGGGAATCCCCGGAGGTCCCGAGGACTGTCAGGGAGCCCCCGAGGGGAAACAAAGAAGACTTACAAAGACAATAACCATGACAAACACAGCGACCGCTTGGGCTCGTGAAAAGGGGTTCTTCGTCGCGACGCCCGCCGAGCAAGGAAGACGTCAGCACACACACACACACATATATATATATATATATGTATAGACACAATTGGCACGTGTGTGCCCAGGCTCATACAAAAAACACTGAAAGGTCGTTTGGAGCACGAAGACATCACGACGGCGGGATCGGATATGGAGAAGGGAAAGTTGGCGCGGCGCCGCCAGGGCGTGCCTAAGATCTAAGATCGAGGACATGCCACTCCAAAGGATTGGGGATCGAGCAGGAGGATCGACGAGGGCAATGCCCCTCCGAGGTCAGCGTTGCGAGGATGTCTCAGGCGAAAATGGCCTGACCACCTCAGCTCAGGGCATCTCGGAACCCAGAGTTGCGAGGACGTCTCAGGCGAAAGTGGCGGAATGTATAGCACCAGTGATGCAAGATGGGCTGGCGGAATGAGCGAAGCGATTAACAAGAGAAGTATAAACACGATTCCCACCAGCCGATTTGTTTCACTAGATGTGGAGGGAAACAGAAGGACGAGAAGAGGAGGAGGAGGAGGATAGCTGCTGGGAGTGAAGTGCAATCGCGGGGTCGCACTCGAGCGCAAGCGGGGTTGCCACACCTTGCGATGTGTGTGTGTGTGTGTGTGTACCACGGGCCCCCAGGAAGCCTTAGGAGGCCCGACCAGGATGCATAGAAAATATTCTAGGAGGCCCCAGGAGGGGTCGTCTGTGATCGAGGTTTTGAGGGTGCCCATGGAGGCCTCATGAGGCCCGACCAGGAGGCTGCAAGAGGCTCCAGGGGGCCGAAGGAGAGTACGTCTGGGCTCGAAGTTGCGAGGATGTCCATGGAAGCCGCTAGAAGAGACCGCAGGCCCAAGGAGGCCCCAGGAGGCCCCAGGAGGTTCCAGGAGGCCCCTAGGAGGCTCCGAGGCGGGGTCTGGGGAACCAGAAGGTACGTCGGGGCTCGATTGTCGGAGGATGTCTCAGGCGAAACTGCCATTCTTTGAGAATCGGGGTCAAAATCATTGAAATTACATAGTGTGTGTTGAAGGTTTTATGTCAGACTGCTAAAATTCCCATGTGTGTTTGGACCCTGACGTCACGATCTGTGTTGTCGGTGCCGCCGTTTTTCAGATTGTCGAGGATACCCCTAGCGAAACGGCTAGACAAAATCGCGGGTGCGGCGCGGCCATCATTTATTCGCATCTGAGCTCCATTTCCCCGGATAGGTGCGATGATGATGATGATGATGATGATGATGATGATGATGATGATGATGATGATGATGATGATGATGATGATGATGATGATGATGATGATGATGATGATGATGCTGATGATGATGATGATGCCGATGATGATGATGATGATGATGATGATGATGATGATGATGATGATGATGCTGATGATGATGATGATGATGGGTGGTGATGATGATGATGATGATGACGACGATGATGATGCTGATGATGATGATGATGATGAGGATGAGGACGATAATGAGGATGAGGATGAGGATGAGGATGAGGATGATGACGTTGATGATGATTATGACGATGATGATGATGACGATGATGATGCTGATGATGATGATGCTGATGATGATGATGCTGATGCTGATGCTGATGCTGATGCTGCTGCTGCTGCTGCTGATGATGATGCTGATGATGATGATGATGATGATGATGCTGCTGATGATGATGATGATGATGATGATGATGATGATGATGATGATGATGATGATGCTGATGATGATGATGCTGATGATGATGATGATGCTGCTGCTGATGATGATGATGATGATGATGATGTTAATGATGATCTATATATGAATATATATATATATATAACCAGGACAGGGACCACCGCGACAACCAGGACAGGGAACATGTGCAGCCCATGCATGGAGAAGAGAGGGCGAGGGACAGCAAGACCGTCTGGCGACGCCGACCCCTGGGACACCCCCGACCCGCCAAGACCCACACCCCATCGAGCCAGGCCAGGCCCTCTTCCTCCTTCCTCATCCTCCTTCCCCCTCCTTCCTTCTCCTCCTCCTCCCTTCTCCTCCTCCTCCCTCCTCCGTCTCCACCTCCGTCTCCTCCTCCCTCCTCCTTCTCCTCCTCCTCCTCCTCCTCCTCCTCCTCGTCCTCGTCCTCCTCCTCCTCCTCCTCCTCCTCGTCCTTCTCCTCCTCCTCCTCCTCCTCCTCCTCCTCCTCCTCCTAGTTGGGCAGTGACGTGTGTTTCTTTCACTAGACCGACTCATTTGTTTGTGGCCTCTGCCCCCTGCGTTGGAGCGGAAGAAGGTGGGTCCTTGATCGCTCTGCCCAGTTGGCCACAAGGCCGCCTCTGGAGGGCTCACCACGGGGGCTTTGGCTCTACGTTTGAGTTAGGCCCACACCAGGGATGGAGCTGGCTATCGTCCTGGCGTTCACTACACCAGGGGTAGTTCAGCCGAGTCGTCCTGGCGTCGCCTACGGTTCGTGCGTGTGCGGGTGCGCGCGCGTTGGTACGTGTATCAGGCATCCCAGTTGTGGGGGAAGGTGCGCTGCACGCGCGCTTCGTTGAAACGGGAGCCTGGCACGGGGGCATCTGTGCCCCGACAGTTGCCACTCCCAGGTTTCTTCTTACCAGTGCTCAGGTTGATCGGGGCTTCATTTCATCGTCCTGGCGTTCGCTACACCAGGGATGAGAGCGGTCTCGGTTTATCACTGCGCATGCGTGTGTCGCGCGAGTGTCCCTTGCACGTGTATCAGGCGCCCCACAGTGGGGGAAGGTGCATTGCACGTGCGCAGGGTGTTGCTAGTTACGCTGCCTGCCCGAACCCGAGCCTCGGATTCTGTCTGTCTCGTGCCATCTGTGGAGGTGCAGGTTACGCAGCCTGCCTTGAACCCGAGCCTTGGAGTTCCTCCTGCCTTTAGCACTTTTGCTGGCGTTTGTTTGTTGCGGGCATGGCAGCCCCCGCATATGGATGGAGTGGTACTTGCGGGCCCCTCCGACTCCGTTGTGCTGGTGCTGCCTGTGGGAGTACAGGGTGCGGTCGGCGGGGGGTGCAGGTTACGCACCCTGCCCTAGAACCCGAGCCTTGGGGTTCCCCCTGCCACCGACGCCCCCTCCCCTCCACCCTTTCCCTTCGGGACCCCGCGCACTGCCTGGTAGCCATGGGCTGCCAGGCGACCGTCGCCCGAGGGTACCTGGGGGGGCGACTGGCACGGGGGCTGCTGGGTACCAGCTGCCTTGACCGTTGCCCGCCCCCCTCCCCCACACATCTTTGCAAGGTGGAGGGTGCCGCACTGGACGCAACGCCGTCCAGTGTAGGCCTTGCGCCAACGAGCGCCCTCTGAGGGATTCGCCTCCCCTCAGTTGCATTTTCTCTTCGGCGATCCCTCAGGTCACCTGTTGGGCAGTGTGGAGTGGGAAAAAATCCTCCTCCTCCTGCTCCTCCTCCTCCTCCTCCTCCTCCTCCTCCTCCTCCTCCTCCTCCTCCTCCCCCCCCGTCTGTCGTGCCTCGCCCTTCTCCCTGGGGGCCTTCTGGAAGCACTGGAGGCCGCGATTGGGGCGCGCAGTGCAGGGCCACAGGGGGGCCTCCTGGGAGGTCCCAGGGGCCCCTGCCGGGCCAGGGGCGCCTCCGGCAGCGCTCCCTGGCCAGGGCCCCCCCCCCCGCGGGAGGTGCCCGCAGACGCGGAGATCTACACATTCGCGGACCAGCTGCTGGTCCTCCTGCACTCGGACCCTTGAAGAACGAAGAACAGCATACATGTAAACTTCTGGAGCTCCGCGCGGATTTCTTGGGGCGGTGCTGGGTCCCCCTGCGGCGCCTCCGGCGCCGCCCCTGGCGCGCTCCGCGCGCCAGGGGGTTCAGCGCAGATGAAATCTGCGCGGACCGTCGAAAGTTGATGCGTATGCAGTTCTTTTGTCCTTCTAGACCTCTGGGGGGGCAGGCCAACATGCCAGAGGAGGACAAGTGCATACCGCTACCCTCCTTCGATTTCCCCGTCCTTCCGCGCCTCCCGGGAGGCCCCCGTCGCCACCGCTGGGTGCGCCTCGAGGTTCTGGTCAAAACGAACCTCGGGAGCGGTCCTGGGCGTGGTGCCAGGTCGGACATGTTCCCCTACAGGCGGATTTTGGAGGAAGAATGAAAATTGCCACAAACAGCAAAAATCAAACATTGTCATCAATTTGTCGATCGTCGTTTCCAGAGCTTGTTATATTTTGTTTGGACAATTTTTGAATATTCCTCCTGTAGAGGGACACGCCCGACTTAAGAGTAGTGGTATCGGTACCTCCTGGTTTCCCGAGGCATCGCGCTGGTCTTTCAGATTGTGGCGGTTCCTGTAGTGAAAAGGGGGAGGCTTGCAGGGTTTCTCGTGAAGGGGAGACTCGGGAGGGGAGGGTTCGCTGATGCATCTTGGGTTTACCCTCGCCCTCCTCCTCCTCCTCCTCCTCCTCCTCCTCCCCACCTTTTTTCTCCTGACTCCTCAGAGTCAGCACAGGAGGCTTTGCGCAGCCGCCGGCCGAGTCGCGCAGGCGCTCGCAGCGAGCGGCGCGCACGCGGGAGGCTGGCCCCCGGCCCGTGCCGTGGCACAGACCGGTCGGGCTTCCTCGCGGCGCCCGCCAGTGCAACACGCGCAGAGCACAGCACGGCATCGGCAGGAGCCGTCGCAGGTCCGCGCGGGTGTCCTGGGTCGGCGATGCGGCGGGAGCGGCGGCGGCGCCTCCGGCGCCGCGTCGCCCCTTGGCCCTTGGCGCGCTCCGCGGTCCGCGCGCCGGGCCCGGCGTCGATGTGAGACATCCGCGCGGACCTGCGGGAAATGGTGTGTACGCAGTTCGTGCCCCTGGCGCCGCTCTGCGCGCCAGGGAGGCTTCTTAGCAGCACCCCTGCTTCGTAGAAGGCGCGGGCCTGGTCTCTAGATGTAGGGCTCGCGCAATCTAAGAAACAGCCTCCTCCTGAGAAGCCCTCCCCCCTCCCCCGTGACCCCCTCGTGCGCGCCGCCGACAACGGGCCAACAGTCCGCCCGTCCTGCTGGCTTCCGACGCGAGCATGTCTGGGGCGGGGCCTGCCTCGGGACGGGGGTGGAGATGACATCGCCACGGGGGGAGCCGGTCCTGAGGGGCACGGGCCCCGAGGTTTTTCGCCGTCTTCGGGGTCTCGGGGCCCCCCACGGGCCCCTGGGCTGTCAGAGAACGAGTCAGGATGAAGATCTCGTCCTGGGGGAGAGGTCCCGAGGTTTTTCGCCGTTTTCGGGGTCTCGGGGCCCCCCAGGGGCCCCTGGACTGTCAGAGAACGACTCAGCATGAAGGTCTCGTCCTGGGGGAGAGGTCCCGAGGTTCCAGGATCCGGTTCCCCCAGGGACCCGTTCCCCCCCGTGCCAAGAGGGTCGACCCGAGCCCCAGGCCTGAGCTTTCTGCTGCGCGTGTCGAGCCGGGCCGAGCCGCGAGGGTCCGGGGGCCCGCAGCCGGGCAGAAGTGCCCAGCTCTCGGTATCGTTCAACCGATCCCCATCCCCATGCCCCTCGAGACCCCCACCAAGTTACCAACCCAGTTGGGGGTACGCCCCTCGAAACCCGAAGGGAACGGCCTATATCCCCATCTGGGGGGGTAAATGGGCCAGTGGGGCCCAGGCCACGCCGCTGGGGATGGGGGTCGGTGAAGCGATACTCGAGCTCGGAAGGTTGAGGCCCCAGGATCTCCGGGGCGGGCGCAGCGGGACCTGCCCGCAGCCCGCAGGACTGGGGGGAGATGGTGGACGGCACGCTGATCGCGACCAGCCTGGCGGACTGCCCAGACTCGTCTGCTCCCAGGGGCAACGATAGGGTCAGCTGCTCGTTTTGGGGAGCCTTCCAGGGGCCCACCTGACGGATCTGTTCGACCCTAGTTCGACCCCCAGGTCGGCTCAAGTTCGACTCAAGTTCGACTCAAATCCGACTCAAGTCCGACTCGGGTTCGGCTCTGGTTCGACCCAGGGTCGACTCAAGTCGACGGTCGTTTGACGCAGCTTCGAGGCACGAGTGGTGCGGGCGTCCCCAGGAAGATTCCCAGAGTGAGCATCCAAATCGGGGGGGATAGGCACAGGGGGGGCGACCTCCAATCGCCCATTGATCGCCGATATCGGAGGCCTAGAGGTTGACACCAACACCAATAACCTCGGTGTGTCTCCACAGAATGTAGATGATCCGGATCTCGGCGATGGTGGTAATATTCGGGCTTCCAAGGCGGCCGTAATATTACCACGAACACCAAAATCTAGGATCCGTTTCCTCCGAATGAGGCAGGCCCTGGTGTTCGTGTTGGTGCCGATTTCCAAGCCTGCTACGACAGGGGCCCGGTAGCCCCAACCTGCCCAGGAAGGTGCGGAGTCATGGTCTGAGGCCTCTCGCCGATCTAGCGGCGAGGTATCGCCGACTCCAAGTCGCGGTGTCCCTCCCTGGGCCAGTCCCCCCCTGCCCATCGGTCGTTGAAAAGTAGATGTCCTGGATTACCAGATTCCAGTATATCTTAAGTGCCTTTCTACTTGAATGATCGAGTGGCTTCATGTTTCCACTTACTTCTTCCGACCAAGGCGTATCGTTGCCCTTCATGCTTTCAGAGCAGATTGTGAGGATGCCTCGAGCAAGGCGCAGGCTTCGGCACACGAAGGGGGTTTGCACAGGCCCGCTCGCGGCCAGGTGGCCAGGCTGTGGGGATGCCTCGAGCTGTTTGCTCTCTTGTTGTTCCAGACTCCTTTGCTTTCAGAGCAGACTGTGAAGATGTCTCGAGGAGGAGGAGGAGGACGTTAAGGAGGAGAAGGAGGAGGAGGAGCAGGAGGAGGGAGGGAGGGATGGAGGAGGAGGAAAACCCAAGACTCATCAACGATATTGCAATGAGCTCTCCCTCCAAGTTCCCTCTCAATAGGCTCCTACACGCATTCACTTGTACCAATGGAATTATCCTTTTGGAATGCGACCGTTGGAACATCCAGAGTTGTGCCAGAACACGATTCCTTGGATTGTATCCCCGCGAATCGCCGTTACTGCTGTTTCTGGACGATCCTGAATCTTGCCAGAACACCATTCCTGGGACTTCAACAAGGTGAATCAACGTGACTGTCGCGCCCTCACATTTCGACATCGTGCCAACTGCATTATTGGGAAGTTAGCCATGATAATCCGTGAAACTGTTGCAAACTCTGAATGCGAATGTGCGCTGCGCTAAGGCGGGAGCCACAAGGTGAAAAGGAACCGCCCTCCGTCTGTGAAGCTCCTGCAAACTTGAAGACGAATGTGCGCGGCGCTAATTCGAGAGCCACATTGTGAAAGAGAATCGCTTTCCATCCGTGAAGCTCTTGCAACATTGACGACGAAAGTACGGCCGTGCTAAGGCGAGAGCCACATGTTGAAAGCGGACCGCCTTCTATCCGTGACACTGTTTCACAATTCAAGCCTCAGGATGAGGAAGTCTCATGTGAAACGCCTGGCCCGCCCTTTCGGCTGGCCTGGGGGTGCGACAGGGAATAGTTATCTACAAGGGTAAGGGATTGATGATGATGCTGCTGATGATGATGCTGCGGCTGATGATGCTGCTGATGATGCTGATGCTGATGTTGCTGATGATGATGATTATGCTGATGATGCTGATGATGCTGATGATGCTGATGATGCTGCTGCTGATGATGCTGAGCATGATGATGCCGATGATGCTGCTGATGCTGCTGCTGACGATGCTGATGATGATGCTGATGATGATGCTGATCATGATGCTGCTCACGCTGATGCTGATGATGACGATGCTGATAATTATTATGGTAATGATGATGCTGCTGCTGCTGACGATGACGCGAATGCTGATGCTACTGGTGATCATGGTGCTGCTGCTGATGATGATGTTGATGTTGATTATGATGATGATGCGGCTGATGATGATGGTGATGATGGCGATGATAATGCTGATGCTGATGATGCTGATGATGACGATGCTGATGATGTTGATGATGCTGCTGATGATGACGCTGATGCCGATAATGATGACGCCGATGCTGATGACGATGATGATGCTGCTGATGATGCTGAGACTGATGATGCTGATGCTGCCGCTGCTGATGATGCTGGCGATGATGATGCTGATGATGTTGATGATAAGTATGATAATGACGATGACGCTGATGATACTGCTGATGATGATGTCGATGACAACACTGATGCTGATGATGCTGATGATGATGATGACGATGCTGATTCTAAGGATGACGATTATTTGATGATGATGCCGCTGATGATGATGCTGGTGATTATGATGATGCTGTTGATGAGGCTGCTGATGATGATGATGCGGATGATGACGATGCGGATGATGATGATGACGATGCGCTGATGCTGATGATGATGATGGTGTTGATTATTATGATTGTGATGATGCTGCTGATGATGATGATGCTGGTGATTATGATGATGATAGTGATGATGATGACGATGCTGCTGCTGCTGCTGATGCTGATGATGATACTGATGATGATTATGCTGATGGCGATGATGCTGCTGCTGATGATGCTGATGATGCTGATGATGCTGATGCTGATGATGATGCTGCTGATGATAATGATGCTGATGCTGACGCAGATGCTGCTGTTGATGATGATGATGATGACGATGATGCCGATGCTGCTGCTGATGATGATGATTATGATGATGGTGATAATGCTGATGATGGTGATAATGCTGATGATGCTGATGATGCTGATGATGCTGATGATGCTGATGCTCATGATGATGATGATGCTGCTGCTGATTATGCTGATGACGATGATGCTGATGCTGATGCTGATGCTGATGATAATGATGATGGTGTGGATGACGGTGCTGATGATGATGCTGACGACGATGACGATGATGATGATGATGATGATGATGATGATGATGATGATGATGATGATGATGATGATGATGATGATGATGATGATGATGATGATGATGATGATGATGATGATGATGATGACGACGACGACGATGATGATGATGATGATGATGATGATGATGATGATGCTGAGGATGAGGATGAGTATGTTGTTGTTGTTGATGATGATGATGATGATGATGATGATGATGATGATGATGATGATGATGATGATGATGATGATGATGATGGTATCGGTGGTGGTGGTGATGATGATTATGCTGCTGCTGATGACGATGATGAGGAGGAGGAAGGAGGAGGAGGAGGAGCGGGAGAGAGGAGGAGGAGGAGGAGGAGGAGAAGACGAGGAGGAGGAAGAGGAGGAGGAGTAGGAGGAGGAGGAGGAGGAGGAGGAGGAGGAGGAGGAGGAGGAGGAGGGGAGACGGACAGGAGGAGGGGTGCCGCAGCCGCCGCTTCCCTTTTCGCCGCCGTCGCCATCGCCTTCGCCGTCGCCGCCTCCCTCGTCGCCGCCGCCTTCGCCGTCGCCGTCGCCTTCGCCGTCGCCGTCGTCGTTGATGTCGTCGTCGTCGCCGTGGCCGTGGCCGTCGCCGTCGCCGTCGTCGTCGTCGTCGTCGTCGTCGTCGTCGTCGTCGTCGCCGTCCACGTCGTCGTCGAAGTCGTCGCCGTCGTCGCCGTCGTCGCCGTCGTCGTCGTCGCCGTCGCCGTCGTCGTCCCCGTCGTCGTCGTGCGAACCTCGAGCCTTGAGGGTCGAGGCCTCTGGTCCTTCGTGGGAGACCCCTCTCGCTGCCGCAGCTGGACGGATCCCGGAACACTTGGTTTATATAAGTCTGGCCTGTCCCTCTACAGGGGGAAAGTTCAAAAATGGTAAAAAATCGTCTGGGGACTATGTTTTGTTTTTTTTGGAGATTTGGAGGGATTTTGGGGGTATTTCTATTCTTTCGCCCAAAATCACCCTGTAGGGGGGCAGGCCCGACTTAACACTAATTAGGTGCGTGGGCGGGGTCCAGGGAATCATTTTGAGTGGATTTCGGCCTCGGGGGGTCGGTGTGGGTCGGAAGGGAGGAGGTTGGTCCAGCGGAAGGAGACCCCCTCGTTGCCGCAGCTGGACGGATCTCGGAACATTTGGTGCGTGGGAGGGGTCCAGGGACATTTTGGGTGAATTTCGGCCTCGGGGGGTCGGTGGGGGTCGGAAGGGAGGAGGTTCTTGGGAGGTCCAGCGGAGGGTTGGCTCACGCGCATCAAGCCCTGGAAGCCCAGCGGAGGGGTGTCTCTCGCGCATGAGGGTGAGACCTCGCAGTCCCTGGGGGCTGTGAACTGCGGGACTGTCCTCAGTTTCGTGGGCTCTTAGGGGGTCCAGCGGGGGGGTGTCTTACGCGCACCAGAGTTAGACGTCTCCGTTACTGGGTGGGCTGCGAACTGCGCAGCTGTCCTCCGTTGCTCCTCGGAGGCCCAGCGGAGGAATGTCTCTCTCGCATCAGAACGAGACCTCGCCGTCCCTGGGGGCTGCGAATTGCGAAACTGTCGCCACTTCTGTGGGCTCCTGGGAGGCCCAGCGGAGCGGTGCCCCACACAGACCCAGACTAGAGCTCGCGGCGCCCTGGGGTGGCTGCGACCGGCGCAAGTGTCGCCACTTCCGGTGGCTCCCGGGAGGCCCAGTGGAGCCGTGCCCCCCACACAGACCCAGATTGGACCTCGCGGCGCCCTCGGGGGGAGGGACGGGCTGCGAACTGCTGAATTGTCCTCAGTGCCGTGGGCTCCTGGGAGGCCCAGCGGAGGGGTGTTCTCCGCGCAACTGCCGCCGCTTTCGGGGGCTCCTGGGAGTCCCAGCCCAGCGGGGGGGGCCTTATGCGCATCAAACCATCAGACTGAAACCTCGCAGTCACTGGGTGCTGCGAGCGGCGAAGCTGTCGCCACTTCCGTGGGCTCCTGGGAGGCCCAGCGGAGGGGTGTACTGCTCGCATCAGATAGGACCTCGCTGGTCCTGGGGGCTGCGAACTGATACCCGTCGCCACTTTCGTGAGCTCCTGGTGAGGCCCTGCAGAGGGGTGGCTTACACGCATCAGAATGAGACTTCGCCGTCCTGCGACCTCCTAAACTGTCGTCAGTATCGTGGGATCCTCGGAGGCCCAGCGGGGGGTGCCTTCCGCGCATCAGAATCAGACTTGGCCGCCCCTGGGGGCTGCGAGCTGCTAAGCTGTCGCCCCTTCCGTAGGCTCCTGGGAGGTCCGGCGGAGGGGTGTATGTACTACGCGCATCATTAGAATGAGACTTCGCCGCCTCTTGGGGCTGTGAGCCTGGCAACCTTCGCCACTTTCGTGGGCTCCTGGGGGACCCATCGGAGGGGTGTACTACGCGCATCAGAATGAGACTTCGCCATCCCTGGGGGCAGCTGCTAAGTTGTCTCCACTTTCGTGAGCTCTTGGGATGTCGAGCGGAGGGGTGGTACGCGCATCAGAGTGAGACCTCGCCGTCCCTTGGGAGCTGCGAGTGGCTAAACTGTCGCCACTTTCGTGGGCTCCTCGGAAAACCAGCAGAGGGGTGTCACGCGCATCAGAGTGAGACCTCTCCGTCCCTTGGGATCTGCGAGTGGCTAAACTGGTGCCATTTTCGTGGGCTCTCGGGAGGCCCATCGGAGGGGTGTTTTGCGCGCATAAGAATGGAACCGTGCCGTCCCTGTGGGCTGCGAACTGGCAACTGGTGCCACTTTCGTGGGCTCTCGGGAGGCCCAGCGGAGCGGTGCCCCACACAGACCCAGGCTAGATTTCGCGGCGCCCTGGGGGGGCCCTTTCTGTGGGCTCCTGCGAGGTCCAGCGGAGTGGTGCCCCACGCAGACCCAGGCTAGACGTCGAGGCGTCCGGGGGGGCTGCGAACTGCTAAACTCTTGCCACTCTCGTGGGCGACGCTGTTCTGTAACTTGAATGTAGCACGCGGCGCTGCTTTTCACTGATCTTTCGCCCAGTTCTCCCTCATCTCTATGTTTATGCCATCGTCGCGTCTGTTCCCTCGTTTGCGCGTGGTCGCCGTCCTGCCTACGATGTAAACCGCTGGATTGACGATGCGGATAGGGAACGCTTGTTAGTGTCTCGACATTCTTTAAATGGAAGCTAGACAAAGTGGCCGGGGCCGGCCCTTCTACTCTTGCCAGCCCCGCCGGTCAGTTTCTTTGTGTTTCTTCCAGCCCTGGCAACTGCACCCCCCCTACTGTTTCGGGCTCGTTTCACCCACTGCTCAGTATCGTTTAACCGATCCCCATCCCGATCCCCATCCAGACCCCCACCATCTCATCCCCCCAGTTGGGGATATGCCCTTCGAAATCTTACAGAAACTGCCTATATCCCCATCTATGGGGGTAAACTGGCCAGTGGGGCCCAGGCCACGCGAGTGGGGATAGGGATCGGTTAAACGATGCTCAACTGCCAGATTTTCCAACTTCCACTTTTTCCAGCTTCCCTGCAGCGAGGCGTTCAGACAAACATACTGCGGGTCCTCGAAGGTTCATCTGTTGTATGGGGCGGTCCTGGGTATCCTGGGTTTCTTCATACACGTGGGGGGGGGGTACCCCCCCGACGGGGGTCAACCTCGCCTCGTCGTCGCGCTGCGACGGGGGTCGGAGCGCCTTCGGCGCGCGGTGGCTGCCCGCGACGGGGGTCGATGTGGCGCTGTCGGCGGGGGTGACGCCCCCCCACGCTTATGAAGAAACTCGGAGTGCAGTTCTGGAGCCGCCTGGCGCCTGCGGAGTCCGTCTTGGGGTGGAGGCCTCTCTGGGCAGTCTCGGGGCCCTCTCGAGGCCCTTCGGGGGGCCACACTGGGCGTCTCTTGCTTGGGCCGTCTTGGGGCTGTCTCGGGTCGAAGATCGGCGGCGAGCGAGAGGGGGAAGTGAAGTGAAAGTGAAGTGAGGAAGAGAAGGCTTTATCAGAGGGCGGCGGGACTTCTCAGAAGCCCTCGCGCCGTCTGAGAAGTCTTCTCTGTCTCCAGGGAAGGCTCGGAGAGCTTCTCAGAAGTGGACTTCCGAGCCTTCTGAGAAGGCCCGCCCCTTCTCACTTCCCCCCTCGGCTCGCCGCCGAGTCTTGGGTCGAAGAAGAACACGCGCCATAAGCATACACTTTTGGCGCTCCGCGCAGATTTCTTGGATCCGCGCTGGGGCCCCCTGGCGGAGCCCCCGGCGCCGCCACTGGCGCCGCCCCTGGCTCGCTCCGCGCGCCAGGGAGTAGGGTCCAGCGCAGATCCAAGAAATCTGCGCGGAGCGCTGAAGGTTTGTGTTCATTGCGCTTTTTTTCTTCTTCTATCGGGGTCGTTCTGGAGGCCTTGTGGACCATCTTGGGATCCTCTCGGACCGTCTTGAGTTGTGGAGGACGACCAATGGAGAGGAAGCAGGCTGCCAAATACTTTCCATATGTCTAAAACAGGTTCCAAACATGTTTTAAATATGTACAAACATGTTTGACACATAAACACATGTTTCATTCAGTGATAGGATTGTTAGAGTGCCCATTGTCATGGCATCCACAAGTCTTGAGGCCATCGGCTGACGGATGCCCGAAAAGGCGAGAACTAACCTCCGCGAAGCATTGCCAGGGGAATCCATGCCTCTGACCTCGTCGGGCCTTCCCAGAGGCCCCTCCGAGCCTCTTCGGGCCATGCTGAGGCGTCAGAGAGACCGAACGTGCGGAAACTTTGGGGCAGCGTGCCGGGGCGACGGCCCATGCGACACGCCGGCCGCCTTGCAGGCGGCCACAGCGCGCCGCTCTCCGCTCGGCGGGGCGGGAGGCTGGGAGCCAGCTCGGGGCGCTGACGCCGACGGGCCAGGATGGGCGGCGAGCGATGGGGGCACGATCGCCGTCGTGCTCTCGCGCCGCTGCCCTCTGGCCCCTTCGAGCCTCTTTGGGCCCCATGCTGGGGGCCTCGTGGGCCGTCCTGAGGCCACTTTGGGCTGCCTCGGGGCCTTCTTGGCGGCCCTGCTGGCCTGCCTTGGGGCCGTCCTGGGAGCCACCTCGGAGCTCCCTGCCGGAAGCCTTGGAGGGCCCGAGGGAGGCTCCGCGCGGAGCGCCCAGGGAGCTCAGGGAGGGGGGGGGGTCGTTACATGCCACGAGGCCGAAGTCGGGCCTGTCCCTCTGCAGGAGAACTATCCCCGCACAGTCAAACAATAGTCAGGGGACGATTTTTTTGTGTAACAAGTGTTTATTTTTTGTCAATGTTTGGGCATTTTTGCGCATTTGTAATTTTTCGTCGAACATCTGCCTGTGGGGGGCCACGCCCGACTTAACACGAGGCGCTGGGAGAGGGGCCATGCGCATTTCGTCTCCTCCGATTCGCCGCGGCTTCGATCACCCCCTATTGCGGTTCGACTTGACTGCGGGCTCCGATGCGGATCCCGATGTCTCCATGGGAGGCCTGCTGGCCTGCCGATCTTTCCGCCGATTCGATCTCTCCCGACTCGGCTGCTGACTTCCCGCCGAGCCGATTCACTCCGACCGCCGATCCGACTCGTCGATTCGATCTCGGTCTCTCCTGGAGGGGGAGGCTCGAGGCACGGTTCCGAAACGCTGCGCACGAGCATTCTTGGCATCCTGCCGCCGCGCCTCGGCGTGCCAGGGGGGGCACCGTGGCGGATTGCCGAATCCTCACGCTCTCGTGGTGACTCTGTGGCGCGGGGCGAACGCCTTGATCCCAGCCGCTGCTCCCGAGACCTCCGTCGGGCCTGTCCCTCTGCAGGGGGAATGCTCAACAACTAGTTGAAACATTAGTCCGGTGTCGACCTTTGGCGCAGTGTTGGACCATTCTGGGGATATTTTTTCAACTGTTATAGCATCCTTTATTTTTCGCCCAAAATCCCCCTGGGGGGGGACAGGCCCGACCTGCGCCTCGATCCCAGCCGCTGCTCCCAAGACCCCCCCCAGTTCCCCCCCCCCCCGCGCCCCACCGGAGCGCGCTGGGCACGTCCAGGAGCCCAGAGCCTCCGGAGCTTCCGTGCACCTCCCCCAGGGCCAGGGCGCGCTCCGACTCTCCTCCCTCTTCGCTTCGACTCGACTTCCACGGCCTTCCGCTTCCGAGTCGACCCGACTTCGGATCCCGATGTGGATTCCGATCTCCCAGTTGAGGCACAGCAGCCTGCCGATCTCCGCCGGCTCGACTTCTCCCGACGTGGCTGCCGATCTCCCCCGGCCCGATTCATCTCGATCGCTGGTCCGATTCGTCGATTCGATTCTGGGCTCTTCTGCAGGGCTTCCAGGAATCTTCCTCCAGCTTCCAAGATAGCAAAAGGCGCCTCAACGATAAGATGCATCCGACCTCCGATGGACGTTGGGGCAGGCGGTTCCTGGATTGGCACCCGTGGCACCACGTGCACGCCAAGCGACGCCCCGGACGGCAGCGAAAACGCTGGCAAGACTCCTGAGTGCACCAGTGAGCGGTGCGCGCGGCCCGCGTCATGCTGGGGCGGACTCGTCTGCCCTACGGGCCCTCTCTCGGTCCCTCTCTCTTTCCAAAGCGGGACCCAAACGGTGTTCTGGTGATTTCCTGGGCCGTTTTCGTTCCGACTTCGCTTTGCGGGAAAGGCGGATCCGAGACAGCAGCGAGGGACAACGAAAACAGCACGAAAACGAAACACACCGTTTGGGTTCAGCCCTGTCTCTCTCTCTCTCTATCTCGCTCTCTCCCTCTCTCGAGGAGCTCGAGGGCCCTCCAGAGAGCCTCCAGCATGCCCGCGGGCCAGCTTCCAGGAGTCCTCGAGGAGCTCCAGGGCCCCCCCAGAGAGCCTCCAGGCACGCCCGCGGGCCCAGCCGAGAGGCGTGCCCCTCGCGCCCCAGTCTCTCTCTCTCTCTCTCGCCGCCCCCCCGCGCCCCATTCGCTCGCCGCCCGGCGCGGCAGAGCGCCCCGTGGCGCCGGAGACCGACAGAGGGAGAGAGAGAGAGAGAGAGAGAGAGAGCGAGAGAGAGAGAGGGAGAGGGAGAAAGGACATGCTGGAGGACGAGGAGATCGGCGGGCTCGAGGACGAGGACGAGAGAGAGAGAGAGAGAGAGTGAAAGAGAGAGAGAGAGAGAGAGAAAGGACATGCTGGAGGACGAGGAGATCGGCGGGTTCGAGGACGAGTGGGCCGAGTGGGTCACGCTCTTCGAGCCCACCGGCTCGAGGCGCTCCCCTGGACAGTCGCCGCCTGCCAAACCACCCCAGCCCCACCCGAAGGCCCCGATGTGCCCTCCATTTCCAGTGGGTGTGTGTGTGTGCGTGTGTGTCGGGGAACACGGTGGAACACACAAATGAAGCCCGTACACCCCCCCAAACCCGAAATTCGGGTCTTCGGGCTGGGTTGGGGTGGTCTGGTTGGCAGTCAGACAAAAACCGCGGCGGAAGCTGCCCGTTGCCCTTCTGCTCTTCGGTCTCTGCTCTTCGGACCAGAGCGGCATACCCGGAGCGCGCTCCTCTCCCTCCCGTGGCCAGGCCGGGGGCAGGGGGAAGGGGGGAGGAGGAGGAGGAAGAGGAGGAGGAGGAGGAGGACGAGGAGGACGAGGAGGACGAGGAGGACGAGGAGGACGAGGAGGAGGAGGAGGAGGACGAGGAGGACGAGGAAGAGGAGGAGGAGGAGGCGGAGGAGGAGGAGGAGGAGGAGGAGGAGGACGAAGAGGACGAGGAGGCCGAGGAGGACGAGGAGGACGAGGAGGACGAGGAGGAGGACTGGTCTACCTTTCGGGGACCTTGGGACAGGTGTCAATGCACACGGGGGTCAGTCAGAGCTTCCCTCCTCCCGCGCGCTCCCCCCCATCCCGCCGCTCGTCGTGCCCGATTCGGCCACGTGCAGCCCACGGCTGCCTGTGGACGCGGCTGGGACTCCCGCCACAGTAAAAACGCTCTTCGGGCTCCAGTCTCTGGGAGCTCCTTGCCGGGCCCCGTGGCCGCCAAAGAGGGAGCCACTTTTAACCCACCCCATGGATAACGCATGTTGCCCCCCGCACCTTGCCCCCCCCCTGTGACGGTAACGCCCCGGCCCTGTCCAGTGCGCGATCTCGGGCAGTTCAGGGCTTGTGGTGCACGCGGGCATTACGGTGCCGCGGTGCACGCGGGCGTGCACCATGGTGTACGCAGGCACCGCGGTGTGTACCAGCGTTGTGGTGCACGCGACTGTCATTGCAGCAGCAGCTGTGGTGCACACATGCGTAGTGGGTGTACTCAAGCATTGTGGTGTACACATCACAAGCCTTGTGGTGTATACAGGCGCCGTGACGAACACAATCGCTGTAGTGCTTAAGGTCGCTATGATGTGCACGTGCGTTGTGGGCTATGATGTACCAACGCATCTCTTCCTACTTCTTCCTCCTTCTCCCTCTTCATTTTCGTCTCCCTCGTCGTCGACCTCCTTGCGCATACAGGACACGGGCATTGTGGTGTACACAAGCATCCTGGTGTACACAGGCCCTGTGGTGCACACAGGCGTTGTGTTTCACATTCGCTGTGGGCTCAAAATGTCCGAGCGCTCCTCGGGCCAGAAAAACTAATAATCACAATCAGATCACATATCGAATATGATACATTCGGGCCCCCAGCGATTTCCCCGACTTTGGCTCCGTCGGGGCCGTAGAGGTGTACACAAAGTTTGTGGTAAACGCAGGCACTGTGGTGCACACGGGGGGGTGCTGAAACAGCAGCTGTGGTGTCAATAACCACAGGCGCATTGCGGTGTATCTAGGTGTTCTCGTGCAGACGTCTTGCTGCCACCATGGCTCCCAGAGTGGGGGCTGGCGGGAACTGACGTGTCGATTGCGAGGACAGTCGTTGCCGTGTCGGCGCGGCCAAGGGCCGGCAGGAAGCCTCGCGACGACGGTGTCGTGCTGTTCCGCCTCTTGCTCTTCCTGGTGCGCCTCCTGCTGCGCCTCCCTCTCTGCTCTTCCTGCCTCCTGCCGAGTGTGTGCTCCGTTGGTATCTTCACGTGTACACGAGCTTTGTGGTGTGCGCAGGCACTGTGGTGCACAGGAGGTGCTGAAACAGCAGCTGTGGTGCAGACAGGCGCCGTGGTGTGCACAAACAGTGTGATGTACAAAGGCGCTGTGGTGCACACGGTTGTTATGGTGTGTACAGTCGCCGTGGTGCACACACGCATGCCATTTCTGCAGCAGTTCTGGTGCACAAAGGCATTGTGGTGTACAAAGCCCGTGTTCTGTGCACAGGCGCTGTGGGCTTGGACGACGACGACGGCGACGTAGGCGGTGCGCCTCGGGGGGGTGCGCGCCGCGGCCCCCGTTGCTGTAAACACCCCCTGGCCCCCCCCCAGGGCAGCATGCGTTATCGATAAGAAGTGTAAACATGGTCTCGAGCAGATCGGGACGAGCAGCCGTTCGCTCGGGGTGGGTCCAGGGGTCCGGGGGCCGACGTCCCGGACAGACATCGAGGCGCGGCGCTCTTTCCCCCTCCACCCTCCCTCCTCCACATCCTCCTCCTTCTCCGCCTCCTCCTCCTCTTTTCTTCCCCCCTCCTCCTCCTCGTCCTCCTCCTCCTCCTCCTCCTCCTCCTCCTCTCTCCCCCCCTCCTCCCCATTCCCCCGTTCATCCCCGTAGCCATTTTGGCCCAAGCCACTTCGGCGTGAGAGAGCCAGGCCGCGGCCCCTCTTCCCGTGCAGAGCGAGCTGGGGCGTCGCTTGACTGCGTTCGGATGAGCTCGTCGTCTGCCAGGCCGCCGCTCCGTGCAGGAGTGGCCCATGAAATCAAAGGAGGAAAAGGTACCCATACCTCTACCCTTTCCTCGCTTTCCCCTTTTCGGGCCTCCTCGGAGGCCCTCGTCGCCACCGTTGGATTCGCCTCGAAATTGTTGACGCTTCGCGTCTTCCCACCAGCCCATCCACAACCGATGCCCATGCGAAGTGTCCGATAAGGGAAGTCTGTAAGCATATGGAGAAACATAAATACACAAACACACGTATGGACACCTTGTCGTTGTGGAGCGTCTTGCGTGCGTGGCCAATCCAAGCATGATTCACAGGGGAGCTATTGTCAGTCTGAGGAGGAAGAAAGGGGCGAGCAGAAGAGCCATAAGCGTCTTGGAATGCCTCTCGGAGTCTCCTCGGAAGCTTTTATTGGAGGCTTCTTGAGGCGTCTGGGAGGGGCTTCTTGGCGGGCCCAGGGAGGTCTTTGAGCGTCTGGGGTGCCTCAGGGATCCTCTTGAGGTCTCTCGGGGGTCTCTTGTGAGCCTCTTAGAGGCGTCTTGGACGCCTCTTGGGGCCGTCTGGGCGTCTCTTTTGGCCCTCATGGGACGCATTTCGGAACCTTGGGAACGCTCTTGGAGCCATCTTGGAGGACATCGATCAAACAAGGAGGGTTCCCTAATTAGCCTTGCCCCTCGGGAGCCCCTAAAGTCGCCTCTTGGGGCGCTCATGGAGCGCTCTTGGGCGCTCTTGGGGTCGTCTTGGGGCTCTCTTGGGCCTCTCATGGGGCCCTCTTGGTCTATGTTGGAGTCATCTTGAAGCCTCGGAAGGCCATCGGAAGCGAAAATCCGGGAAACTCCAAAGCATTGTTTTTCCCTACCTAGGCTCTGCCCAGAAGGGTTCTTACTCTGTTAGCTAAAGGGGCCGGGCAATGGAAACCGCCCCGGGCGGTTCCCCCAGTCCCCGCCGCGCGGTTCCCCCAGTCCCCTGGGAGCTTTAGCCTTAGCTTTAGCTTTAGCTTAGCTTCAGCTTTAGCTTTAGCTTTAGCTTAGCTTTAGCTTAGCTTTAGCTTAGTGTTAGCTTAGCTTTAGCTTAGCTTTAGCTTAGCTTCAGCTTAGCTTCAGCTTAGTGTTAGCTTAGATTTAGCTTAGCTTTAGCTTAGCTTTAGCTTTAGCTTAGCTTAGCTTAGCTTTAGCTTAGCTTAGCTTTAGCTTAGCTTTTAGCTTAGCTTAGCTTAGCTTTAGCTTAGCTTTAGCTTTAGCTTAGCTTAGCTTAGCTTTAGCTTAGCTTAGCTTTTAGCTTAGCTTTAGCTTAGCTTTAGCTTAGCTTTAGCTTAGCTTTAGCTTAGCTTTAGCTTAGCTTTAGCTTAGCTTTAGCTTAGGCTAGCTTAGCTTAGCTTAGCTTTAGCTTAGCTTTAGCTTAGCTTTAGCTTAGCTTTAGCTTAGCTTCAGCTTAGCTTAGCTTAGCTTTAGCTTAGCTTTAGCTTAGCTTAGCTTAGCTTAGCTTAGCTTTAGCTTAGCTTTAGCAGCTTAGCTTTTAGCTTAGCTTTAGCTTCGCTTTAGCTTAGCTTTAGCTTAGCTTTAGCTTAGCTTTAGCTTATATTTAGCTTTAGCTTTAGCTCAGTTTTAGCTTAGCTTTAGCTTAGCTTTAGCTTAGCTTCAGCTTAGCTTTAGCTTAGTGTTAGCTTAGCCTTAGCTTAGCTTTAGCTTAGCTTTAGCTTAGCTTCAGCTTAGCTTCAGCTTAGCTTCAGCTTAGCTTTAGCTTAGCTAGTTTAGCTCTACTGTTACTACTAATGCTGCTTTCCTAGGGGCTCCAACTCCTTGGTAGGGTCGCACTGGGATAATTTTCCCTAGGTTTGAAAGATCGCGTTCTGTGGTCGCTTGGAGGGGGGGCGTTGGAACCGGCTCCCCCCCCCCTCCCGTGACGGAGGGGGGGTGGTTCAACCCCCCCCCCCCTCCCGTGACGGGGGGGGGGTTCAACCCCCCCCCCACCCCCCCTGCTTCCCCTCTCCTCGGGCCGGCGCTTGCGTCGGCGGCGGCTGGCGACGGCGGCGGGGACGACGATTTCCATTTCTGGGCCGGCGCCTGCGGCGGCGGTCGGCGGTGGCGGGGAGCGTCGACGAGGACGACGGTGGTGGTGGCGGTGGTGGTGGGTTGTGGTGGTAGTGCGGGTAGCGGTGGTGGTGGTTGTGGTGGTGGTGGTGGTGTGGTGGTTTGTTGTGGTGTGGTGATTGTGGCGGTGGGTGGTGGTGGTGGTGGTGGTGGTGGTGGTTGTTTGGTGGTGGTTTGTGGTGGTGGTGGTGGATTGTGGTGGTCATGGTGGTGGTTTGGTGGTGGCGTGGTGGTGGTTTGTGGTGGTTGTGGTGGTGGGTTGTGGTTGTGGCGGTGGTTTGTGGAGGTGGTGCTGGTGGTGGTGGTGGTGGTAGCGGTGGTGGTGGTGTGGTGGTTTGTGGTGGTGGTGGTGTGGTGGTTGTGGCAGGTGGGTGGTGGTGGTGGTGGTGGGTGTGGTGGTTTTTGTGGTGGTGTGATGGTGATTTGTGGTGTGGTGGTTGTGGTTGTGGTGGTTTGTGGTGGTGGTGGGTTGTGGTGTTGGCGGTGGTTTGTGTTTGTTGTGGTGGTGGTGGTGGCGGTGGTGGTGTGGGTGTGGTGTGTGGTGGTGGCGGTGGGTTGTGCTGCTGGTAGTGGTTGTGGCGGTGGTGGTGTGGTGGTGGTGGTGTGGTAGATTGTGGTGGTGGTGGTGGTGGTTGTGGTGGTGGGTTGTTGTGGCGGTGGTGGTGGTGATGGTGAGTTGTTGTGGTGGGTGTGGTGGTGGTGGTGGCTGTGGTGGTGGGTGTGGTGGCGGTGTGGTGCTGTTGGTGGTGGTTGCGGTGGTGGTGGGTTGAGGCGGTGGTGGTGGAGGTGGTGGTGATGGTGGTAGTGGTGGTAATCGTCGCTGACTCCCCGCCGGCGCCAGCGCCGGCGCCGGCGCCAGCGCGACGGGAGGGGGGGTTGGACCCCCCCCTCTCCAGGCGCCAAGGGGGGGGGGAACCCTCACCCCCCCTTGAGCTGCCACTGTTCATCGTCGCTGCGTCCCCGCCGTGGGCGCTGCTGGCGGTCGCCAGCGCTGGCGCCAGCGCCGAGGGGGGGGGGGTTCGGGAGGGGGGGGGGGCTGTGGGGGAGGGGAGACCCCCCGATTTTGACTGACGGCGCTGAGTGTTGGGGGGGGGGCGCCCCCCGGTTTGAAACGCGCCGCCGGATGTTCCCAAGGCGAGCGCCCGTGAAACGCGTTCTCTCGTAGATTTTGAAGGATCTCTCTCGTTGACTCAAAAGAGCTCACAGATCACTCCACAGGGGGGTCCGGGCAGGTGTTGGGAGTTGCCGGGCGGCAGGTGCCGGGCTCGTTTTTCGCCAACAGTCACACACTTCGTGCTCTTCGATTTCCCAGAACTCCATTCCCAGGCCACATTCTGGAGGGCCGAATGCAACAGTCACACACTTCGTGCTCTTCGAGTTCCCAGAACTCCATTCCCGGGCCACATTCTGGAGGGCCGGATGCAACAGTCACACACTTCGTGCTCTTCGAGTTCCCAGAACTCCATTCCCGGGCCACATTCTGGAGGGCCGGATGCAACAGTCACACACTTCGTGCTCTTCGAGTTCCCAGAACTCCATTCCCGGGCCACATTTTGGATGCCCGGAGCCAACTGTAGGCCACTTCGTGTCTTCGAGTTCCCAGAACTCCATTCCCGGGCCACATTTTGGATGCCCGGAGCCAACTGTAGGCCACTTGGTCTTCGAGTTCCCAGAACTCCATTCCCGGGCCACATTTTGGATGCCCGGAGCCAACTGTAGGCCACTTCGTGGTCTTCGAGTTCCCAGAACTCCATTCCTGGGCATGAATTTGAATGCCCGGAGCCAACTGTAGGCCACTTCGTGTTCTTCGAGTTCCCAGAATTCCATTCCCAGGCCACATTTTGAATGCTGAGGCAGGCTGAGGCTGAGGCTGAGGCAGGCTGATGCTGAGGCAGGCTGAGGCTGAGGCCGAGGCCGATGCAGGCTGAGGCTGAGGCAGTCTGAGGCTGACGCCGAGGCTGAAGGCAGACTGAGGCTGAGGCTGAAGCAGGCTGAGGCTGAGGCTGAGGCAGGCTGAGGCTGAGGCAGGCTGAGGCTGAGGCTGAGGCAGGCTGAGGCTGAGGCTGTGTCTGTGACTGCCGTTGCCACTGCGACTGTCATCGCGAATGCGACTACGACTGCGAGAACAGCACAATTTTATAACTGGATTATCATTTGAATCTTAAGGGGAATGCTTCCAGATATGCTCCTACACATCGCTGTTAGGTTGCTTTGCCGGGATAATTAATTTCTTCGGGGCCTCCTTGGAGAGTTTTTTTGCCCACTTGGAGCCGTCTTGAAGCGGTCTTGGGGCTTCTTGGGGCATCTTGGGGGCCATCTCGAGGCATTTTGTGCTATCTTGAGCCAGTTTCGATGCCATCTTGGGCTCGCTGAGGCCCTCTTGGGGCCAACTTGGGCCATCGTAGACGCTCCAACTGCTCGCTGGGCGCCCCGTCCAGGACCAGGGGAGGGGGTAGGGAGAGGGGTCAAGACTCCCTCCCCGCCCGCAAGCCGTCTCGCTCACTCCCACCCGCCCGCCCAACACATACGTAGCACCCGAGTCTGGCCCGAGCCTCAGCATAATCATCAGTCGTCTTTGGATGGGCAGGGCCAATCCGCCGCCGCCGCCGCCTCCGCCGCCGCCGCCGCCGCCTCCGCCGCCGCCGCCGCCTCCGCCGCCCGCCGCCGCCGCCGCCGCCACGCCGCCGCCCGCCCCGCCGCCGCCGCCGCCGCCGCCGCCCCCGCCGCCGCCCCCGCTTCCAAATCGCTGCTGCCGCCGCCGCAGCCGCTGCCGCCGCAGCCGCTGCCGCCACCGCCAGTTCCGCCGCCGCCGCCACCGCCGCCGCCGCGCCGCCGCCGCCGCCCCCGCCGCCGCCGCCGCCACCGCCGCCGCCGCCGCCGCAGCGGCTGCCGCCCCCGCCGCCGCCGCCAAGTGTACTGTGTATTGTTGTTTTGACAGGGATGGTGGGGGGAGGCCGCATCGGGTTGGCTTCGCGTGCTCCGAATTTGGAGGCATATTGTGTTTTGTATGGTTTTTTGTACAGAGGATGGTGGGACAAGGGGGCCCTCATAGTTCTGGGTTGGCTACGGGTCGCCTGGGGGCGGGAGCGTTTAAATGGGGAGCAGTGATGAACAGTGATAAACCACTTCCCGAAAGGGGAATAAGGGGGTGGAAGAGGAAACGCCATAGACACCTACGCCCAGGGGGCTGGTGGGAGTCTGGTCAAAACGCACCCCAGGAGAGGTCCGGGGAGTAACGGTATCGGTACGTTTTGGTTTCCCCATGAAGGAGGCGGCGTGCGCAGCAGCAGTTGCTGCTGCTGCTACCGTCCATGGCCCTCCGCACCACAAGGCCCGCGGTGCGGAGGGGCAGAACAACGACGTGCTGGCGTTCAAGGATCGAGTAGGAGATCGAATCCAGAATCGGCTCATCCCAAAATCGATTTCCCCGTCGACCACGAAGCATACCTACCATGCTCCGTAGATCGACTGACTATCCTACGTGGTTATTTTATTATCTTGCACAGGGTGTCTAGAGCTCCGACCGTTTTTTCGCGACGCACCCCTCCCCCAGTGGGACCTCTGCCCACAGCGCACCTCAGTGGGACCTCCCCAGCGCCCCCAGTGGTCCCCGGCGCCCCCCAGCGGGACATCTGCCCACAGCGCCCCCCAGTGGGGCCTCCCCAGCGCCCCCCAGTGGTCCCCAGCGCCCCCCAGTGGGACCTCTGCCCAGTGCCTCCTCCGCGCCCAGTGCCCCCTCCGCCCCGACGATTCTATTTTTCGCGACGCACCCCTCCCCCCCCCAGTGGGACCTCGCCAGCGCCACCCAGTGGCCCCCAGCGCCCCCCAGTCGGGCCTCCCCAGCCGCGCCCAGTGCCCCCTCCGCCCCGACGGTTTTATTTTTCGCGACGCACCCCTCCTCCCCCCAGTGGGACCTCCCCAGCGCTCCCCAGTGGTCCCCAGCGCCCCCCAGTGGGGCCTCCCCAGCCGCGCCCAGTGCCCCCTCCGCCCCGACGATTTTATTTTTCGCGACGCACCCCTCCTCCCCCCAGTGGGACCTCCCAGCCCCCCAGTGGTCCCCAGCGCCCCCAGTGGGGCCTCCCCAGCCGCGCCCAGTGCCCCCTCCCCAGTGGTCCCCAGCGCCCCCAGTCATCCCAGCGCCCCGCCAGTCGCGACGGGGACGCTCTCCCCCAGTGGGACCTCCCCAGCGCTCCCCAGTGGTCCCCAGCGCCCCCAGTGGGGCCTCCCCAGCCGCGCCCAGTGCCCCCTCCGCCCCGACGATTTTATTTTTCGCGACGCACCCCTCCCCCCCCCCCCAGTGGGGCCTCCCCAGCGCCCCCAGTGGCCCCCAGCGCCCCCCAGTCGGGCCTCCCCACTCCGCGCCCAGTGCCCCCTTGCTCAAAACGATTTTATTTTCGCGACGCCCCCCCCCCCCCCAGTGGGACCTCTCCAGCGCCCCCAGTGCCCCCCAGCGCCCCCAGTCGGCCTCCCAACACCGTCGCCCAGTGCCCCCTTCGCTCAAACGATTTTATTTTCGCGAAAGCGCCCCCAGTGCCCCCAGCGCCCCCCCCTCCCCCCGCGCCCACCCACGAATTTTTCGCGACGCCCCCCCCCCCCCCCCCCCAGTGGGACCTCCCCAGCGCCCCCCAGTGGCCCCCAGCGCCCCCCAGTGGGGCCCCCCCAGCCGCGCCCGGCGCCCCCTCCGCCCCGACGCTTTTACTGTTCGCGACGTCTCTTCGAGCTCGCCCTCTGAACCTCCTCTTGCGGCCCTGTTTGTTCACTCTTTCTGCGATGTCTGGCCCCCTCTTCCCCCCTCCTCCACCTCCTCCTCCTCCCCCTTCTTTTCTGTGCAAGAGCCATGGCGCACGTGCCACTTGTTTTCCGGGGCTCGACGAGGAAATGCAGTACATCAAATCTGTAAGCGATCCCCCACTCGATGGGAACAGCAACTCTTGCGTGGGGGTAGGGGCGCGTGGTGGGGCGGCCTCGCCTGCCGCGCTGCGCTGCGCGCGCTGCTCGGGGCGAGGCGAGGGCCGAGCGGCTCCAGGAATGGGCGACGCTGCGCGGCTCAGCCGGAAGACTCGGGCTACAAAACCGCAGCATTGAATCGCGAGTGGATTCCGAAAGTTCTCGGTGGAATAAAGACGAGTCGCAGGGGCGCGGAACAAACATTTTTGATTAAATCGAATACGTAAGCTGCGCGTGCTTCGGAGTGGTCCTCGAACAACCTTGGGTTGTGAAGCAAAAGCAAGTCCTCGCAATGCCTGCTGAGACCTGGCAGTCTGAGAAGACGACGACTTCGTCGGCGACGAGCGCGAGGCCTTGCAGACGCAATCGCCGCCGACCAGGTCACGCACAACAGCGGGCGTACAGTGGAGGCGCGCATCAGAAAGCCAGGTTCTTTTCGCCAGGGTACCGTGTGTTTCTTCGACCCTTGTGCTGCGCGGCAACTTCCCGCGGCCGCTGAGGAACTACTGCGTTCAGGGCGCCCCGGGTTCTCCCTCAGGTGTACCCCGCGCGCGCGTCTTCAGGGTTGTGTTTCTGCGTGTTTTTTTTTTTTTTTTTTTTTTTTTTTTTTTTTTTTTTTTTTTTTTTTTTTTTTTTTTTTTTTTTTTTTTTTTTTTTTTTTTTTGTTTTTTTTTTTCCCCTCCTGCGACCGCGCCCGCACTGTATGCCGGGAAGCAAGGGCTTCGTCAAGTCCCTGAGAGCCAACCTGGTGACGGGGCAGGCGAGGTGGTGCCCCTGAAGGGTGAGTTCCACAGCCATATCGAACAACTCGAGGTGTTCTTGGGCCCAAAGTGCGAGTGGATCGAGAAACGCGTGGACGTCGTGCGCAGTCCACGCTTGTGGAAGCTGCGCATGGTGAAGTGCGCGCAGTTTTTTTTTTTTTTTTTTTTTTTTTTTTTTTTTTTTGTTTTTTTGCATTTCATTTGTGCAGTTTTTGTTGTTGTTGCTGTTTTTGATTTCTCTCATGTATTTGTATATCTATAAAGCGTGAAGGCCAAGGTGCAGGAGCAGTCAGACTTCGGGGCGTCGGTGCAGTGCCAGCTCGAACGCGTGGATGGCAACGCCCGGTTGAGCGTGCGGCGCGTGGACGCCCTTGAGACTGACGTGCAGGATCAACGTGATGGCGTGCTGAACGCGCGGGTGAGAGTGGAATTTCACTGCGAAGCGCTGAAGAACGTGGAGCAGTCCGTCGAGGATATCAAGGAGGGCATGGAATCCGCCACCGTCGAGGATCGACCGCCTGCGGAAAGTCGTGGTTGACCCCGCTCTTCGTGATGGTGCTTTGGATGCGTTTCTTCTTCCTCCTCCTCTTCCTCTTCCTCCTCCTCCTCCTCCAGCCGTTCTGGCGCAGGTTTGCACTTGCTGCAGCTGGATTCAGAACGGCGACGCTGCAGCGAGCCTTTTGGCTTGTGCACGCTCCGTCTGGAGGCAGAGGAGTAACCGACGACCAAGGCGCCGCCGCCACGGCGCCTTCCCCGCCTCCTCCCGCGGTGCTCCGAGGGCCGAGGCGGCCGACATGGGGTTGCGGACGCTGCGCTGCCTCGGCGAACTGGCCTCGAGGATCCGCTGCCAGTGTGGGAATGAAGCTCCGATGCGAATCAGGAAGCTCGCCTGGGACCATCACTATGCGATTGTCAACGGCGAGAGCTCCCCGCAGAAGGGCAACAAGAAAGATGCGTATGACAAGAATGATGCGACATCCAAGAAGTTGGCTGAGCTGGAGAAGATGCCGCGGGCGCTTGCCGTTGGGGGCAGCCCAAATCCCGCCGAGCCGCCGCCGTGGAGTTCTTCACCGCCGGCAGCGCCAGCCAACAAGGAACCGATTTCCGAAGATGATGATGGCAAAACCAAGCGTGAGAACCTGGCGGTGCAGCTGGCGACGTACGAAAGCATGCTCAATGACCTCCCTGGCAACGATGCAGATGATCCAGTCAGGCAGGTCACCATGGAGAAGGTGCGTGAGATCAAGGAACGGCAGAAGTCCTTGCGCGCGCCCGAGATCGCCTACCGCAGGGTTGCTCAGGACCTGCACAAAGCCAAGATTCAAGGGGACCGCCTCGAAAAAGAGCTTGCTGAAAAAGAGAAGCAACTCAAAGAGCTTCAAGAGTCGGTCGAGGCGCGCAGGATTCACCTGGCTGCGAAGCAGGCTGAGGTCACAGCGCTCGAGGCGGAGCACAAGCAGTCGGCAGCCGCGACTGCAGCCGACAAGGGTGCTGATGCAGCCATGGGGACCGAGTTCGACTTCTCCGTCTCCGCTGAGGACGTTCAGACGGAAGAGCTCAAGACCTTCCTCGACTCCGAGATGTGGTCAACGCTCGAGGAGGTCATCATGCAGAAGATCAAGGCAGGTGCGGTCACTACACCGAAGGGCGCTTCTGCTACTCCCGCTGATCATGATGAAGGGCCTCCTGGATCTCATGGTGCTCGCGCATCCGACTCCGCCTTCAAGAGAACTTGTGATGAGCTATCGGAATCAGAGCTCAAGGATCTCTTTGAGCACGGCAAGGCCAATGATTGTTCCAGCTTTCAGGGGGCCTTCAGAGAACTTGCGAAGAAACAACGTTGTTCCTGATGCCCCAGCGCGATGGACGTCAGAGCTAGGGCAGCAAGGGTATGCACCCATTCGGGTCTCTGGACTGCCGGTCGCCCAGGGGAAGACGAAGCTGCCCTCTCCTGCCCAGGCTCTTGGTCACTATGTCGTCGAGTGCTTCAACGGCAATGGTGGCAAGCAGACTGCGAAAGAGAAGATTCATAAGCCCTCTGCCCATATCCTTCTGCTGCAGGAAATAGGGCCTTGTGAAGGCGATCTGGAATCTTTGTTCTCATGGACGCATGCTCGAGGATGGAGGATGATGGCAGTTCCCAGTCGTCCCAGTCGAGCAAGCACAGTTCGCAACTCCTGCTCTGCTGGTGTTGCCGTTTTGGTTCGCCATGATCTTGGGCTCAGGGCACCTGTTCACCATGATCATGTGGTATTCCCTCATCGATGCCAGCATGTGCTTATCGATCTGCCAGGCCGGCCGCCGCTGCATGTGCTAAATGCGTGCCTCGAGGATTGCGTCGGCGTGACGGGGGTGAACAGCGACGTTCTTTCTCCTATGGGACTTCTATTTGCTCAGATCCAGGCTCCTGCCATTGCCGGTGCTGACTGGAACATGTCTGCGGCGGAACTTGAGAGCTCAGGGTTCCCAAGGTTGGCCAATATCACCATGGCAGTACCGAAGCAGGTCACATGTCGAGGAGGCGCAGGAGTGTCGACCATCGATTACTTCGCGTTGAATGATGCTGCTCTGCGAGGCTTTCAGGGCGTGGAAGCCGACATGCGTTGGTGCAAGCGTCCTCGCCGACCAGTGTTGCTCAAATTACTAGATCACGGGCAGAAGATTCGACACTTCATCTACGCGGTCACGCCTGCTCTCCCAGTTGAGCGAATCGCAGGGCCGCTTCGAGAGAGCCCGACTTGGAGCACGCGCCAAATCTTGGCGAACACGTGCTTAGACATGGCTCTGGATGTTCACAGCGACGTCGCAGTGGTTTGGGCGCTTCTATCTAGACTGTGGGGGCAGTTCGCGGTCACTGCTGCGATGGAGGTGGCCCATGCGACAGGAAATGATCTAGTGCAGGCAGGTAGTTTCGGACGCAATTTACAGCCGAGATGGGTTGATGTCAGTTACCAGGAGAAGCCTGACTTGATGGCTCCAGCGCTGGCTGATGGATGGCAGTGGTTATTTACAAGTCTTACTACGATAACTCATCTCTTCAAAGGGACCCAGAACCTGGAGCAATGTTCTGAAGAGATAGACAACTTCCTTGCCAATCCTTACAGTGGTCAAGGGCTTAGCGGAAGATTGGGCGCGTCAGTTTCGCAGGCTCGAGCGATGGTAGCGTGCATTCCGATGGAGGTAGACGACATTCTCCAGTTCGTCGAGGAGATCGCAGGCGACGTTGAGTTTGCCAGTAAAGCCGTGGTGCGAGATGTGACAGAGGCATGGGGATGTTGGTGTATTGAAGCTTCTGCTAAGGATGCCGGGGCTCTTCATCGGGTAACGAAGGTGCGCGAGATGCCAGTTCCTGCCGTTTCACAGGGTGATGTCGTCTCGGGCGATCCACGAGACATCGTACAAGGTGAAGTTGATGCATACCGCAGACTCTGGAGGGCGACTGACACGGCACCGTTTGCATGGATACCAGATCGCACCACATGCCCGAGGCTCGCGCCTGATCAGATCCGAAAAGTTGTGATGACATTCCCCAAAGGAACGGCCTCGTCTTTTGATCATTTTCACCCGCGACATGCTCTGCTCTTGGGAGACTCTGGTTCGGAGGTTCTCAGTGGCATCTGGAGGATTTCGGAGGCCATTGGAATGCTGCCCAGGCAACTCTGCTGGATTCAGATGCCGCTGCTAGGCAAGCCCGCTGGAGGCAATCGATTGATTATCATGTATGCGGGAATGTGCAGGGTCTGGCAGCGTGCCAGGCGCAGCATGGTCCCTGGAGTGATTGACAGTTTGGAGCGAAAGTTCTGGGGAGCTTCCAGGGGCAGATCAGCGATCGACTGTGCATGGCTTCAAGCAGCACGAGCTGAAGCGAACCAGGCCGACTCCCTTCACTCAGCATTATGGGTGATTGATTGGTCCAAGTATTATGAGTCGATTCCATTGCCGTCGTTGCGAGAGAAATGTATTCGAGTGGGGATCCCCAGATGTTGGTTCAAGATTGTATACAACACCTGGAGAGCGCCACGAATCATTCGCTGCGGCCGTCATCACTCGCTGGTCCCACTGTACGCAGAGCATGGGCTTCCAGCTGGCGATGGGTTTGCAGATTTTGCGATAAAGATGCATTCTGTGGCTGAAATGGGCGCCGTTCTCAATCGATGTCCCACAGCCACCGTGCTGACTTACATAGACGACTCTGCGATTTGTTATTCTTCGTCCTCGTTTGACATTGCGAAAATGGGTTGCAGTGCAGTCGATCGCGGAGTTTCGAGCTATGTCGAATTCCATCAACGCCACGTTGAACGTAGACAAGGTAGCGCTGATAGCCTCGTCGAAGGAGCTCGGCAGGGCCATATGCCAGGAGGTCGGGGCCAGCCTGAACGTGCTCAAGGACAGCGTCGCATACCTGGGGGTGGGCGAGACGGCAGGTCTCAAGATATCCGCTCGTGGAGCCAGGCCGAAACAGAAGAGTAGCTTTGCAGCTGCACGTCTTAGTCTTAGGAAAGTCAAGCGTTTTAGACGAGTTTTTTTTTGAGGAGGTGATAAAGGGGGCCCCGTTTGCCAAAGCTTTTGGAGCTGGGGTTTCGCCAGCCAGCAGTTCCGCAGCTGAGGTTCCTGGTTTAAGCCTCAGCGAATGGAAGTCCCACCAAAGACTGCAGAGCTGCGCTTTTTCGCCTGCCCACGGAGGGGTGTCTGTCGGCGAAGTTAGTCTTGTTGGGGGATCGCAGTTTCAAAATCGCAGTTGCCCCAGCCTTGCACTGGTGCAGAATGATCTGGTTTGCGACGACGCAGCCCCTGAGAGCACTAGCCAGTCGTGGTGGGCTGTTGCGGCTTTGGGACGCGGCGGGGCCTCTGGAGGCTGGTCCGTGGAGTGCCTCGAGAGGGCCTTTGGCTCGTGCGGTGCTAGTGCTCTCAAGGGCGGGCTGGGGGGCCAGGGGTCCACTGGAGTGGTGCGACCACAATGGACTGCAGGTCCCTGTGGATCAAACCCCGCCCGCCCTCCTAGCCGAGCAGCTCGAGATAGGAATGCAGCGAGAGCATGAGATGAAATTAGCCAGTAGTTTAGGTCACCCCCCAGGGCAAAAGGGCCACCTTGGATCTGATTAGATCTCGCGTGGGGCCGAAGGCCCGGGGATTGAGCAAGAAAGCCAAGTTTTTGATTCGGAGCTGTGCGTGCAATGGAGTGTGGGCCAATGAGAGAGGTCGTCGTGCTGGTTACGTGACTGACGGTCGTTGTTCGTGCGGTCAGGTCGACACACTCCACCACAGTCTCTATGAGTGCACCCGAGAGGACGTGGCCCGAGCTAGAGAAGAGGCAGAAGTCCCTAGGGAGTTCATGGAGGCGGCCCGTGCAATGCCCGACCTGGCGATTTTCACCAGGGGCATTTTTGTTTACCCTGACAGCGAGCTGCCAACACCGTCTGTTTCGACGGAGGTTGAGGTTTTCGATGTTTCTGGCAGCCCGCTGTCGCTGGGGCCCGAAAGGATTTCTGAGTTGTCGGGGGAGGAAACTTTAAGCCTTGCCTCTGACGGCTCATGCTCGAAGCCGCCGATCCGCGCGCTCCAGCGAGCGTCGTGGGCCAGTGCAGTGCTGCCTGCAAGCGGGGATCAGCCTGAGCCTGTTGCGGTGATGCGTGGCGTGGTCCACGGTGCTTTTCCTCAGACGCCAGCAATGGCGGAACATGTTGGCATTGCGCTGTGCGGTCAGGCTGCGAACAGGAAAACTGTTCTAGCTGCTGACTGCACGTCGGCCATGCAGATTGCGCAGAGCAGTGTCGAGCAGCAGTTGCAAGCATCCTCGAAGTTCGCAGGCATCAGGCTTTTTGCTTAGTCACTGGAAGGAACGAGTTTCATCGAGCGTATTCGCCACGTTAAAGCACATCGCTCCAGTCAGGGGGTCGAATCTCTGGAAATGACGGAGCGTGAATTCGCAGTTGCTAATGCCGCTGTTGACTACCATGCGAAGATGGCGTTGTCTGTTCATCCCTCTGCTGATCCTCTTTTCCTCCAGTCCTTGTCGCTTGCTGAGGAGCGTGCCAATCACTTTGTCAAGCTTGTCTCTCATGTGCTACTCTTGTTCGAAGCTACGCCGAGGTGGACTCGTGTCGCCACGCGCCGCAGGAACACTTCCGCGGTGAGGCGGCAGTTTCATGATTGGCACAATCATCCCACCCTCGGCTACCAATGCAGGAGATGCCTACAGTTGGGGGGATCTGACCAGTCTCAATTAGATCTGAACGGATGCATCGGCGCCCCAGTTGGCATCAGAAGGCTTCTCAGGGACCCCATGGGACACATCGTCGTGACGGCTGGGCTGCGGTTTGATCAAATGGCCTCCTCGGCGATCGTGAGAGCGAATGCCCCTGAGAAGCGATGCTGGATATGTCTGCGTTGTGGTGCCTGGTCCCAGGGCCGCGCCGTAAAGCTGGCGAAACCCTGTATAAGGCCTGACGAGAAGCCCACTAAGAAAGGTCAGGAGGTTTTAAGACGTTACTACCAGGGTAAGCCGCCGAACCGTCGAGTACGGGTGCTCTTGGGGCGTTGCTTTGGCCTCCCCTCGCTCGCCTCCTCGGTCGAGTCGGCCCCCTCGGTGAGCGTGCCTGGCTTTACGGTGGTGCCAGTCGCGTTCTCGGCCTCCAGGGAAGTACCCACTTACGAGCAAAGAATGGCGGCCCGTCTGGACCGACTACGTATGAAGGGAGCCAGACAATCTGGCTAGTCACTCTGATTTGTTCAGACCTTAGTGCTGTGCACTCCCCCTTTCGAGGGCATTCCAATCCATTCCATTCCTCCTCCTCCGCCTCCCTCCACCAACTCTCACAGGCAGCAGGCAGGGCCCCCGTAGCCTTCCGTCGTTTTTTTTTTTTTTTTTTTTGTTTCTTCTTCTTCTGGGCGGGCTCGTCCCAACGGCCGTTCCTTGTGCACTACTAGCCGCCCAAAACTTAGGAGGGAACATCTGCTCAGTGCTTTCCCCAGCGCAGTTGGATCACCTCAAGCATACGCTTTTTGAAGACAACGAATGTTGCAATCGAGGTTCCCGCGCTGAGCAGAATGCGGAGAGGATCGGCAGTTTGGTGGCGGCGCCTCCTCCTCCTCCTCCCAAGCCAAAGAACAGCAATCTCCGAGGCGCACCACATGGTTCCTTCGTTCGCTCCTCCTCCCCCAGCCTCGGCCGCGCTGCGCCAGGCGGGCCGGGGCGGCAGCGCCTTTCTGCAGACAGCGCAGGTTGGCGTTGGCATGCTCGTGGGTTCTGCCTCCCCCTCCCAGCCTTCAATCGGGCATGTCCCCTTTACAGGAGGACGATTCAAACATAGTATCAAAACTAGTCTGGGGACGGTGTGTCGATTTTTTGTGGACAATTTTTAACATTTTGTGAGTATTTGTTTTGTTCGTCCCAAATCCGCCTGTATGGGAACATGCCCGACCTAATCCTAGCCCGTTTCTGGCCCTTGGGTTCATCTGGTTTTATGACGCGTTGGCTGAACACCGTGGCGCACCCACGCTGGCTTCTGTAGTCTAGTCCGCTCGAAATGCCCATTTCATTAGATTCCATTCCCCTTCACCCCCTCTTCCCTTCCGTTCTCGTCCGCCCCTTTTCCCTGACGGGAACTCTTCCTTGTCTCACTCCCAGACGCCCCAGACGTGTCGGACGGGCCGGTCAGGCGTCTCGCATGCAATCCCTTTGTCATTTTCGATCTTGCAGCTTGAGATTCGCAGCAGCTGCCAGGAACGGGGGGGAGGTGGAATTACAAAAATGTTGCGCTCGCCCGAACGCCGCGCGCAGTCGTCTCCCAAGTTTGCAGCACCTGCCAGGATGAAGCGCAGGAGGCTCTCAACATGGGGCCCTCGCGTCAGCGCCGCGCACGGTCGTCTTCAAACTCTGCAGCAGCTGCAGGGATGGAGGGCCAGTGGTTTCCAAACTTGGGCTCCTCGCGTTCGTGCCGCGCGCCTTCGCCTCACAAGTTTGCCCCAGCTGCGCACATGGAGGGCGGTTCCTTTTCAAAATGGTGGTGTCGCCCTATGGCCGCGCACATCTGCTTTACGAGTGTGGAGCATCTCCAGGGATGGGTATGTATGTATATATATATAAATATATATATATATATATATATATATATACATATATAGAAATATATGTATCGGGGCTCTGGCTTGGGATGTCTGTGCAGCTGACGAACCAGCGCTTTAATGTATCCTCTTCAGATTTGTTCCTTGCTGCCTCGTCGACCTTGTTGGCCCGACGTATAAGCCTGTGCCATAGATGTACGGGTAGTGAGCGGTCGGCCTCTTGGCACGTGTGATCGTATCCTTACATTCTTCAAATCGCTTTCGGAGGGATCAACGCATTTTCTTGTTTCTGGGGCAGTTGTGGTTGTGGTCTTTCCATTCGGCGTGTCCTGTAGCGAGAAGGACAGTTTTCAGGCACTTATGAGATGTGGATTTGTTTCGGAAGGGTGTTGCAGCATCGTGGATGCATCTGGGTTTGCTTGGGTTCTACTCCTCCCTTTCCTCCTCCTCCTCCGCGTCCGCCTCAGCCTCCCTTCGGCTCCTCCTCCTCCTCCTCTTCTTCCCTCTTTGGGAGTGTTGAAGCTTGCGCCTCGCTTGAGACATCCTCGCAAAGTGCTCCGAAAGCAGAGGATGTCGTGCATGCGAACAGGCAAACTGCTTGAGACATCCCCACAATCTGGGCACGAATCCTGGAGTGTCCCCAACTTGGCGGCTCCCCCTTGGAAGTGCTCAATCCAGCGTCTCGCTTGAGACATCCTCACAAACTGCTCCGAAAGCAGAGGATGTTGCGCAAGCGCGCAGGCAAACCGCCTGAGACACCCCCACAATCTGGGCACGAATCCTGGGGTGTCCCCACCTTGGCGGCTTCCCCTTGGAAGTGCTGGAACCAGCGCTTCGCCTGAGACATCACAAACTTTTCCAAAAGCAGAGGATGTTGCGCACGCGCGCAGGCAAACCGCCTGAGAAATCCCCACAGTCTGGGCACGAATCCTGGAGTGCCCTCACCCTGGCGCCCATGTGAGGTGCCCAAGTGCTTCGCCTGTTCAACCGCTCGAAAATCCCCTCAATGTGGACTCGAGTCCTGAAGTGTCCAGGCAAAGAACGAGCTCTGAATCTCAGTGTGTTTTTCTCTGGGTGTGAGCAATCTCAGTCAGGAAGTGATGGGACTGAGCTGAGTGTGAGTGAGTCTGAGTTGGGTGACCGAGTCTGAGTGTGATTGACTCTGAGCGTGTGTATGGGAGGAGGAAGACAGGAGGTGAGTGGGAGGTGTCTGAGTGATGAAGAGAGGCCCCTCTCAGGGCATGGGGAACAGCACGACCGGCAGCTTTCGGCCTCCAGGGGGCCCTTGCCGGGCCAGGAGGTGCGTGTTTTTTTTGTTGCTCGCAGAGGGATGGCTGCCGCCCCGCAGCCACGCGCAGATGGGGTCCGAGTAGATGGGGTCGGAGGATCGCGCTGCATCGCCGATGCAGCTTGATGCGGAGCCAGATTTTGGCCATGCCGACGGCGCCGATGCTTCGCCGACGTCGCCGATGCATTGGGCATGCGGTGCGATCCTCCGACCCCATCTACTCGGACCCCATCTAGGAAGCCTCTAGGTTTGCCGCCGCTTTTTTGACGAGCGCGTCCTGGATCTTGACGGTCCAGTTTCCCTGGGAAGTGTGCCGCGTGAGTTCGCGTCAAAGTTCAGATGGGGACTCGACGTTTCCGTGATGGCCCCTTCAGGCCAACCCGAGTCCCCCGAACCCGAGTCTTACGTTTAAGTCGGGCCTGTCCCTCCACACGAGGAATATTTCGAAAACAGTCCAAAAATAGTCCAGGGACATTTTTTTGAGCATTGTTTTTCGTTTTTTTTTTTTTTGTTGTTGTTGATATTATCCGTAAGGGCTTCGCCCCATGCCGCCAGCCCCCTGTCTCGGATAATGGGTGATGCAAAAGCTAAATCATGAGGTCTGGGCGCCGCCGTGAAGCAGCGTCGGGACGTGTTTGTTTTTCGACCCTGACCCTACGGATCTGCGTGAGGTGTGCCACCGAATTTCAGAAATGTAGCAAATCCCTGATGTTTTTTAAACCCTGACCCTACGGATCTGCGTGAGGGGTGCCGCCGGATTTCAGAAATGTGGCAAATCCCCTGTGTTTTTGGACCCTGACCCTGTCGATCCGCGTGAGGGGTGCCACCGAATTTCAGAAATAATGAGAATCCCTTCGGTTTTCAGACCCTGACCCCGCCGATCTGCTTGAGGGGTGTCATCGAATTTTAGACATGTGGCGAATCCCATATGTTTTTCGACCATGACCCAGCCGATCTGTGTGAGGGGTGCCACCGAATTTCAGAAATGTGGCAAATCCCTTGTGTTTTTGGACCCTGACACCGCCGATCTGCGTGAGGGGTGCCAGCGAATTTCAGAGATATGGCAAATCCTATGTGTTTTTGCACCATGACCTCGCCGATCTGCGTGAGGGGTGCCACCGAATGTCAGAAATGTGGTAAATCCCATGGGTTTTCGGACCCTGACCCCGCCGATCTGCGTGAGGGGTGATAAACCTGCTCGTTTGGGCCTCCCCCCCCTCGCGCGGTCCATCAACAAGGACCAGTAAGCAGCAAGAAGCAGAACTGGGGAGGGTGAGGAGGACCCCCAGGGACGGATGCGCATCTGACTCCCCACCCCCCCCTTGGGACTGCTCCCCACTTGGGGAGGAGGACCCGAGGAGGACTGGCGCGCCGGAAAAGTATCTGGGTGGGAGAGGAGGACCCCCAGAGGCGATGCCAATCTGACCCCCACCCCTCCCGGGTCTGCCGTCCGGGCTTGCGTTTCCATACTTCAACAATTTGAAAAAAGGGCGAAGTATGGGAAACGCAACCCCAGACGATTGCCCCTAGGATACATTGCGCGGGAAACGCGTTTCCCATAAATCGAATTCCGAATCATGGGAAACGCAATTTCTTTAAAACAAAAGCCGCACTCGATGGGCTGGAATTGCGTCTCCCAGAATTCGAATTCAGAATTTCGGGAAACGCGGATTCCCATAATTCGAATTCCTAATTATGGCAAGCGCAATTTCCTTTGAAAAACCGCAGTCAATGGGCCGGAATTGCGTTTCCCATAATTCCGAATTATGGGAAACGCATTTTTCTTTGAAAAGCCATACTCGATGGGTTGGAATTGCGCATCCCATAATTCGGAATTCGAATTCTGGGAAATTGCGTTGCCCGAGATTCGGAATTCGAACTATGGGAAACGCAACTTCCCTTGAAAAGCCGCACTCGATGGGCTGGAACTGCTGCGTTTCCCATAATTCGAATCCAGAATTTCGGGAAAAGCGGTTTCCCACAATTCGAATTTTGAATTACGGGAAACGCGATTCCAGCCCATCAAGTACGTTTTTTTTTTTTTTTTTTTTTTTTGTGTGTTTTTTTTTTTTTTTTTTGTGTATATATATAATAACAATAACAACGAAAAGCATATGTTTTTATTATGTATATACATAGTTATTATATATACATATATATATATATATATATATATATATATATATAGAAGGAAAGATTTGGTTCCCACAAGTCGGAATTCTGCGAAACGCAATTCCAGCCCGTTGAATGTAGTGGATTTTTTTCAAAGGGAAAGAACATGTCCCATAATTCGGAATTCGAGTTCTGGGAAACCGCGTTTCCTGAAATTCTGGATTCGCATTATGTGAATCATACTTCCAGCCCATTGAGTGCGGTTGTTCAAGGGAAATTGCGTGTCCCATTGTTCGAATTCCGAATTTCGGGAAACGCAGTTTCCCAGAATTCGGAATTCGAATTCTGGGTAACGCAAATCCAGCCCATCGAGTGCGGTTTTCCAGAGGAAATTGCGTTTCCCATATTTCGAATTCGGAATTTCGGGAAATGCAGTGACCCAAAATACGAATCCCGAATTATTGGAAACGCAATTCCAGCCCATGGAGTGCATTTTTCCAAGGGAAATGGTGTGTTCCCATAATCCGGAATTATGGGAAACGCAATTCCGGCCCAATGAGTGCAGTTTTTGAAGGGAAATTGCATTTTCCATAATTCGGAATTCGATTTCTGGGAAAACGCGTTTCCAGAAAATCTGAATTTGAGTCGTGGGAAACGCGATTCCAGCCCATGGCGTGCGGCTTTTCAAGGGAAATTGCGTTTCCCATGCTTCGAATTCCGATTCTCGGGAAACGCAGTTTCCCGTAATTCGAATTCCGAATCATGGGAAACGCACTTGCAGCCCATAGAGCACGGTTTTTCAAAGGGAAATTGCGTTTTCCATGATTCGCAGGTTCCTTCAAAAAACCGTAGTCACTGAGCCAGAACTGCGTTCCATCATTTTTTATTATGGGAAACGCAATTCCAGACGATTGCCCCTCCCGGGCCCCCCCCCCCGCTGGGGAAGGGACAAAGGGAAAGAACTCCCCTTTGACGTAATGAGGACGTGGATGGGATTCCCTCAAGCTGCGAACCCGTTCCCCGAACGCGGAAGGGTGCTCTCTCTCTCTCTCTTTCTCTCTCTCTCTCTCTCTCTCCCTCCCCCGACGGGCAGACACCCCACGCACGCCGACAGGGTCGGCGGATTTTTTGGTCCACAATCCGCCTGTAGGGGCACACGTCCGACCTAAGGCCGATCCGAGTCCCCCGAACCCGAGCATTACGTCTCCCCGGCGCAGACACGTGGCGGAGGTGCACATCCGCCCTCCCGCAGAGGACGCGGGACGGTGTGACATATCAACTGGTCCGCCGTCGGGGAGGCGTGCCCCTGTCGGCGGCGAGCGAAGGGGGGAAGTGAGAAGGGGCTGGCCTTCTCAGAAGGCTCCTCGGATGGGGGGGAGTGAGAAGGGGCGGCGCCGGGGGCGCCGCCAGGGGGCCCCAGCGCGAAGCCAAGGAATCCGCGCGGACCGCCAACAGTTTCTGCTTATGGCGCTTGTTCTTCTTCGACCCAAGACTCGGCGGCGAGCGAAAGGGGGAAGTGAAAAGGGGTGGGCCTTCTCGGAAGGTTCGGAAGTCCCCCTTCAGGCGATCGCACACATGGATGCAGGGGGCGTGGATTAGCGACGGGTCCCGTTTCCATGAGAAATCGCGGATATCCGCCGCCGAACGAAGCGGTGCCGGCCGCACTTTGAGGAGGGCACCTCCCCCGATCCATGTTTGCGCGCCCCCGACCCCTGGCCTTCTGAGAAGTTTTCTGAGCCTTTCCCGATGGCGTAGAAACAAACTTCTCGGAAGGCGCGAGGGCTTCTGAGAAGTCCCGCCGCCTTCTGAGAAGGCCTTCTCCCTTTCACTTCACCCCCTCTCTCGCCGCCGACCCTGGGCGACTGGAAAGTTTGTACCCCGACGTGCCACCGTAGGAGTACGCAGAGGTGCACCTCTCCTCTTTGCGCCGTCTTCCGTTAGCCCCCCAACAGAAGCAACGCCCGAGGCTTTGTTGGCCAAACTGGTTGCGCAGGAGAGCCCTGACCTCCTCGCTTCGCGAACAAAATCGGCACGGCGGCAGGTTGTTGGCAAGTTTCGGCTTTCGAGGCCATTTATTCGGCATCGGGACAGTCGAAAAACCGGCTTGGGCTGAACACAGGTCTTTGGAAAAGGAGTGCAGACTTTTGGGGAGCCGCGTTGTGAGACAAACGCGACGTCGTATGGTCAAATCGAGTCATAAGATCGAGGTCGGTTCGCGGAGGGTGCCCGGATGTTCCTCGTGCTTGCTCGACGATGTTCGGTTACAGGCCGTTCCAGTGATCTTGTGCTTTGGGGTGTTTTGGCCGGCGGAGGGTCCTATGTTCTCGAAGGATGGTCGGGGGGTGCTGACGGTGTCTCTGGCCCGAGGTGCCACCCGTTTTTCGCTCATCCTTGGAGCCCCCGGGGCCCTCTGTGCCTCGTGATGGGATGCTCTGGACGCCGTGGGGGCCTCGAAAATCCCGAGGGCACCTCGGGCCAGGGGCACTTCTAGCAACGCCCGAGGTGTTCTTCCGTCCCAGGTCCGACCGTACGTTTTCGGACGGGGCCAGGACGAGGAGCAATCCGTTCCAGAGCGTTTCGGAACGATCTCAGAGCGTTCTGGAACACTGAGCCGCCGGATCTCAGAGATTATCGACATCCTCACCCGAATTTGTCTTCGCCCTGGCGTCGTCTTAGCCAGACCTCTGGGGAGCCACGTTGCGAGGAGCCACGCTGTGAGACAAACGCGACGCCATACGTCTGGAAACGAGGGGGGGCTCGTGGAGTGGGGGGGGGTCCGATGTTCCTCCGTTCGCGGACAATGCTGTTCTCTCCGAGCAGGTGGCTGCGCGGTTTTGTGAAGACCAAGAGCTACATCGTCCTGAACGTCCTCGACAACGTCAGGTCCACCCCTCTCAACCTCTCCCTCCCCCCCCCTTTCCCCCAGAGATCCGACGCTCTCCCAAAATTGCAGCGGCGGGTCCGGGGCCGCTTTCGGGGCATACGGGGTCCCTCGCCAGGTCTCGGGCTCAGGTCGGAAAATCGGTCCCATAGGGAAGTGGTCCAGACCGCTGGGGCCCACGAGGAGGGAGGAGGAGGAGGAGGAGGAGGGAAGAGGAGGGAGGAGGGAGGAGGGAGGAGGAAGATGGAGGAGGAAGAGGAGGAG
>CAUYUJ010017703.1:42500-83415 GCA_963575745.1 Prorocentrum cordatum | reverse complement strand
ATGCTGATGCTGATGCTGATGCTGATGAGGATGAGGATGAGGAGGAGGAGGAGGAGGAGGAGGAGGAGGAGGAGGAGGAGGGGAAGGAGGAGCAGGAGTAGGAGCAGCAGCAGGAGCAGGAAGAGGAGCAGGAAGAGGAAGAGGAGGAGCAGGAGGAGCAGGAGTAGGAGCAGCAGCAGGAGCAGGAAGAGGAGCAGGAAGAGGAAGAGGAGGAGCAGGAGGAGCAGGACGAGGAGGAGGAGGAGGAGGAGGAGGAGGAGGAGGAGGATGAGGAGGAGGAGGAGGATGAGGAGGAGGAGGAGGAAAGAGGAGGAAGGAAAAGGAGGAGGAGGAGGAGGCGCCCTGAGGTTTCAGGGTTGGGTTTCTTGTGGAGGGTCTCTTGAGGTCGAGCTCCTACTGTATATTCTTCAGCCCCTCATCATTCGTTTGCGGCACGGCCTGCGCCCTCGTCGCCTCCAGCTGCACCTCGGGCGGCCCAATCTCCCTTGTGCCGCTCTTGTCCCTCGTGCCCGCCTGCTGCCAGGGGGAACCACAGGCAGCAGCAAGTTCCCGCCGTCGCCCCGCCCCGCCCCGCGCGGCCTCCTTGCCACGGCAGGTCTCCGGCCTTGCATTGCTCCGACGTGCCAGCCCTCTGCACCAGCAGAGTTGCCTGGCGCATCGGCTTCTCCTCCTCCACCTCCTCGTACTCCTCCTCCTCCTCCTCCTCCTCTGGAGCCTCTGGAGCCTCTGCGGACGCAATCCCTCAGTGAAAGACTGGCCCGATGGGGAAAATTAATGGACTGGGAAGGGGCGCCCCACAAACTTCTTGGATGTGGGATCCATGCCCTGGCGCATGTACTTCAAAGCCCCAGCCTTCCCCGTCCCAGCAGAGCGGAGGCAGCGCGCGGCCAAGTCCTTGACCTGCTTCCGCGCGTGGCATCCGCACTGCATGCAGAAATACAAATCCGAGCCGATCACCCATATTCGATGAGTCTCGTGCGTCCGCGCAAGCACTCTCGGCTTGCCTAGACACTCATTCTGGATGATCGCACTTCGACGAGCAGCATTCACTCCACAAATTCTGCATCCCCACCTGCCGTCAGCTGTGTGCAGCAGGTGGCCTCGATCTCCCATGGTGAGTTTTAGCACACAGGGGTTCCTCGCCTACCGTCTGGATCTGCCCGGGGACCTTTGTAGCCCTCGGGACCTTATCTACATTTGGAAACCCTACACTACTGAGACGCTTCAGAGAGCCTGCCAGGAGCCTCGTGAATTGCCTACCGAAGTGTTTGGCCGCCTGCATCCTTGATCCAGCTGGGGAACTACAGGATGCTCTATAGCCCCCAGCCTCGCATACTTATCAGCCTGCCAGTTTCCAGGGTACCAGGAGTCCGAGGAATCGTGATTATTGAGCCACGTCCTACTCTTGTGCGACGGCATCCACTGAAGATTCACATGTTCCGAACCTACGTCATTCAACTTCCAGAATATAAGTCGCCAGACTTCCCAATAAGGTTCTGAAGCTCTGCACATCTGCTCGGGGCCCTTCTGGAGACCTATCAGGAGGTTCTTGTGGTCCGTGATTATAGTCGCCCTGGGCCCCATGAGACACAAAGCCATGTAGAACGCGTAGTGCTCTGCCAAGCCCGCACTCTGCACGGTCCCTGGCACTGGCCCGTAGGCCACCGCTGAAACTTGCTCGCTGCAATGCTTGAGAGAAACGACCGCCCATCCTGCCCTCGCCATCCACTCCACATCTGGGTTGACTCCCGATCCGCCTATAAAGATCTCTTCTCCGAGGTAACCACAGCCTAGGAGACCGCGCTGAGGACATTCGTGTTCTTGCAAGGGCGGAGGCATGGCGTCTCTCATACTGTCTGTGACCCCAAAGTCGACTAAGCAGTTCCCTGGAAACTCACGACCGATCGACACGACCTCATCACGTCCTTGATCACGACGCCATGCCTCTAAGCCGTCGCATCCGTAAAGTCGGTGCGATATCGTGCCTGAAGGATGTCCGCACCACCTGCTGGCGGACGTCAAGGAATACCGCTCTTCGAAAATCTTGACTGCGTCTACAGTCCGCCTGACATGTGTATTGAAACAAGATCAGCCGACACAGATTGACCTTTGGCCCGACGGACCTGCAGCTCTGCCTTGATCGGGTCCAAGAAGGGGGTCCCATTCCAGCCCATATGTTTAGCCGCTTGCAGCTCCTTTGAGGGTCTTGATGCTAACCTTTTCGAGGTCTTCCACACGCCCTCGAGGATCCACCCAAAGCTTGAAAGACCTGATCTGCCACCCGAGACGACGCAAAGTCAATGCTACAGCTCCCCCAGGGCCACGCACGGTAGCCCACCCCAGACTGATCTTGGACAAGCCGGCCTCAAAGATGGTTTGCATGACGCCCTGAGGAGCCCAACCTTCATGGAGCGCCTGGAGCCACGTCGTGAGGGGCAGGGTGTTTATCAGGTACGCTGGGTCGAGGCCCGGCGGATCATGCAACAGGTGCTGCGCCGCCCTGGACCTGCCCTTGGCCTTGCCGAAGAGGGCGAAAGCCGACGCCGCTCGAAGGTTAGAGAGATCTGTATCATTCATGCCACACACTCTGACTCCATACGAAGCCGACGCTAAGCCTCCAGTTCGGAACACTCTTGATAGCCCCCGCATGTGGTGTCGGAGAGCTCGGAACCGATGAGACCTCTTGCGGAGGTTGTTCACACGGCCTTTCAGAACTCTCTTACCTTTCCTTACCTGCTGGCTGAAGTCGCGCCCGAGGTTCTTGACACTCGAGCACAACTTGAAATTTGCACTCTTGAGGTTGGTGCCAAGATCCTGCGCAAACTTGCTGGACGACGCGACGATCTGGCACTTCTTCCTAGACACTGAAAACCCCATTTTGCCCAGTCGGCTGCAGAGTGCTGGGAATGCTCTAGATAGGGATTATCTGACGAACTTCTCCGAACCGAGCGCTGGTATCGTTATATCGTCTACCATGACATGCAGGGATAACGATGGCCAATACTTCTGCATGTACACAAGTGAGTCATATAGTACAACAGGTAACATCGCCGTAGCGAACGAACAGCCGGCTATAATAGTAAATATGTTCCTCTCCGCCTCATACTCAATTAGAAATTAACTTAGCTTGCATGCATTGCACTGTCCGCGTGAACTGAAGTTGCGTTTCCGCTGCCATGCGACTGTTCGGGCCAGCCGACCTCGGCTGGCAGGATAGAAAAGGAGCGCGCTGGGGTGCGCGGGCGGCTCGTCGTCGTCCGTCCTTGGCCGTCCTCCTCCCTTCCCATTCCGAAACGCGCGACTCAGTCGAAGCGCGCGACTCAGTCGACGCGGGGCCATTAGATAGACAAGAATATCTTTCAGTCGTGCCCCGCGATTCAGCCGCTGCGGGAGAGAGCTATGATAAGACTAGCGTCGTGTCTAATATCTCGAGAAGCGCTGATAGGCGCGTTGAATTGAACAACATGATGGACACGATACAGACAGAGTCGGTCCTGTTCAAGACCGAATCTCTCCTTCATATGTCGCCGATCGGGTCATGAGGGGGCGAAGCACCAACGGAATGGCCGAAATGTCGGTAGACGTATCCCCCCGCAGGGGCACCGATAGGTGATCGTGAGCAACCCCCCGACCCTCGCGGGCGAGATGGCGTCGCGCCAAGGCCCAGGCGAGGTGCATTCTCATCAAGGCTGAGTGCCAAATCGACGGAGTCAATGAGCTCCATCCAGCATGCTCCGCAAGCTACTGCCATTGCCGATGGCGAAGCCAGCCGGCCAGGGGAGGCCCGAGGGAATCTGAATACGCATCCTAACATCCTCGTAGAATGGGTGGGTATGCAAATTACTGCCCCAACCCCTATAGCACTTAACGGACAAGTCGGTCAGGATAGCGATGATCCTATAGACAAAGATCACGAAACATATTACATGGAGGAAGATTGTGGTAGCATCATTAATGATATTTCCCTGGGCCGAGCGTTGTCCGTGATGATCGAAGAAAGCATCCCTGCTCAAGACGAAAGGTGGTCTCCAGATGGATCCGATGAAGACACTAGTATCCTGACGCCTCAGGCGGACAGGGCGGAGACTCAGATGAAGCATGAGAGGGAGTCCACTGGGCGAACTCCTGCGCCTAACCTCAAGAAGCAACGGAATGAGGACTACGAACTAAACGTCTCGCCATTAAAGGAAGGCTTCTTCCGTAGTGCCACCGCCTCAGGCGAGTGGCAACCCACTATTCCAGCTGTTGTTGAGGATGAAGAAATGGTCGGACAACAAGATATATATATATATCTGTATGATCAGCTAATCACGCAAGACGCAACGGATGAGTAGCTCTTATATGCGCCCAAACCACCCGACAGTGCTTTTACTCGCCCCAGATCGAATGCTTCGAGCAGGGGGAGACCCAGAATACCAAGATCAGGGGCGAGGTCTACTTCAAGGAGCAACCGTACAGTTTCTATGGTGAAGGCATGTTGGCATCCCAATCCTGGCTGTGCGCCTCAGGCGGAGAACAGATGCCCAGGAAAAGCCAACAAGCCTGAAGGCGCATGTAGGAAACCAGTCTGCAGGAGTGTCTCGGGCGTTTGCAACAAGTGTAACATGCAATGGCTGTGCGCAGAGTGCTACCCAACGGGCGAGCACAATTGCGCGTGCCTCTTCATGCAGTCTATTCAGGACCAGGCCAGGCTAGCAGAGGCTAACACTCAGAGAGAGTTTCTGATTAATGAGGCGCATCTGGCTGAAAAAGGGCTCGACTGGACAGAGAAGAATTAGCTGAAACTGTGATCGAAGCTAGACAAACGTTTGATGCTGAGCGGGTCGCCCTGGCCATGGCTGCTAGAGAGCATGAACAGGCGCTGATAGAACATCTGCACAATCAGACTGAGGCCGTGAAATGGCAAGCGGAGAGGGAATCAGCAAATACATACAGAGAGTTATTGGCTTCGGAGAGACGGGCCGTCATGATGGCAAACGAATAATCTGCTGACGCCCATGCGGTTGCCGCTGCCGTGGCAGTGGGCAAGATAGAAGGATGACAAATCGCGACAGCCGCGGCGGAACGAGAAAAAACAGGGCTTACAAGCAGAGCTCAAAGCCGCCAGGCTGGAAGCAGACAACACCCAAGCTGTAGCTGCGAAGATAACCAACCAGAGCAATCTCTATCTGGAAGAGCTTAAATCGCATGAGGAAGCCAGATCGTCCCTTCAGCGCGTAATGTCGAGCAATGCTAAATGCCCGCGGGCTAAGCCGATCGGGTCGAACATGCACCAGCTATCGACGGCCCAGTCGTCGAGCATTGTATCTGCCCCTACGCAATTCGATCAGGCGACCGTGGCAAATGCGGGAGCATCGGCCATGCTGGTGGGAGGTGCAACACGCCCTCCTCCCGATGGGAAAGGAAACGCGCTTCCCGTGGATCAGTTTTGTGCCGTTTGTTTCCGTTTAAAGACTGACAATTGCGTCGGATGTGGCAGCTCGGCGCGTGACGAACATATCGATGCGAGTACGAGGAGATGCTTTAGATGCGACCAATGGAAGAGTGAAAGGTCAGCGGCTAACATGCGAAAAGAAGAGATTGCTTCGAACGCGGCTACTATAGCGAAAGGAAAGATGAGGCTTAAAGGCTATCATCACCGACCCGACTCCGCATACTGAAACTAAACGCGAAGCCGGACTCACATCGAAGTCGTTCGGATTTCCGCTGCTTTCGCAAGAAACCCCCGTGAGGCCGCTGTTGCGTCAACATTATTCTGTTCCAGGCCCTGCCCTAGAAGGTCCGGCTAAGCCGAGCACCGCTGAGAATGGACTTCCTGTAGGGATGAGCCCAACTGGACCTAGCGAAGGTAACGTCCGCGCCAATCTCCGTCCGCCCTCTGGAGACGGTCCTAAGGGAATGACGGCGACTAAGTCGTCGGGCAATGCAGGACAGGGCGGAGAAGGAGACGACAAGAGTGACGCTCCCAACACTGAGATCGTATCTTCGCACGAAGATGAGCGTGGTAGAGGACCGCGTGGGTCGCCTCCAGCAAGCCCAGGGGGATCAGACCCTTCTGATGGTGGGGGTGGACGCAGGGGGCCTCAAGGCCCCGGCGGAACGCATGACTTGATGGTAATTGACGAGAGCACGCCGTTAGATCAGTGGAGACAGGTTGGTAACAACCAGAAAGTTGATTTGTTGGACATCCCTGATGTTACGAACATTCGCGAGTGGAAAATGCACGCCATACGCGCCGTCGCTGGGTCATAGCCCGAGAGCCAGGCAGCACGGCACTGGATTGCCGAGGCAATGGATCCAGCCGTGGGGGGTGAGCAACTCAAAGATGCTGGACGATTCCAGCGTCTCGACCTCATGTTCGCAACGAATCCTATCGAACAATTCAACAGGATGCGAACGAGTCGATATCAGCCTGCTCATCATACCCATTTCCTTCAACAGGTTACTCGCATGGAATTTAGCGCCCAGGCCGAGGGGAGGCTCATGACTGGACGCGAGATGGTGCGGGCAATTTGTCACTGGTGTTCGGTAAGATCGGAGTTGGGACAACATCGTATTTCACGTGACCTCTTCAAAGTGAAGATAGACCCGCACAAGCCTGATGCTGACCTGTATCATTTCTACAATGATGGACAGACGCGAATCAACAGCTTTATGGCGCCAAGCCTCCGTCCGATGAGATGAGGGCCTCGATTCATGCACACTTTCTTGAACAATGCAGAAAGCCGAGCAAACTGGATGTTGTATGTAAGTTATATGACTAGTCAAAAGACAGAATGGGACAAGGTGTAAAGACTTACGAGTGGCTGATGGAGCAGATCGAAGAAATTCTGTTACGAGAAAAAGAAGAGTGGAACATCAGCGTGCATGAGGAACCTTAAATCAACGTGCTAGGCAAGCACGATTCGGCGGAGGCAATGACAATCGGAGGAATGCAGGCAGTAAAGCCGCCCCGGCAGAGATTGCCGCTAAGTTGGGGCAATCCTCGGATGTCATGAAAAGCGGGAAGACTAAAGGCGAAACCACGTGCAGATACGTGAACAAGGGCGAAACTTGCCCGTGCGCAGGAAAGGGCTGTCCCTTCAATCACAAGAAGCCCAAGAATGCCGCACCGGCTCAGCCGAGTGCGGGGCGAAAGTCCAGTGCCGCCCCTGCCCGGGATAAGAACCCTAGAGGTAGATCGAAGGACAGGGGCCGAAAGGGGCAGGGCCGATCCCAGACCCCGACTGGCAGCCGTGGGACAGGAGGACAGCAGAAAAATAGAAGTCAGTCGCGTGGGGAGGACAGTAATGTTCCATGTTGCGCATACTCCCGAGACCCCAAGAATTGTCGAGGATCCGAAGACGGATGCCACAAGGCCCATAGAAGACTAACCGATGCTGCGAAGCTAAAGCGTGACAAGTGGGAACAAGCGAAACTTGACGCTGGACAATCATTGGGATATGAGCGTACCTCCAAACAGGCCAATGCTGCCGCTGCCAATATCTCTTCGACGGGAAGCAATTGTGGCTCCAGAGCCACTAGTGCTGATTCCGATAAACGCAAAAAGGATGGGGAGAAAAACAAAGGTGGTGGCAAAGGCAAAGACATGGTCTGCCGCTCTTACAGAGAAACGGGAAAGTGCTCACGCGGAAAGGAATGCTGGTTCGCCAAGACCAGTCCAGGTCATCCTGTTACGAGACAATGGCTCCACACTGGCGGCTCAGCCGTCAGTGCTGGAGGAATGACAGACATAATTTTGTTAATGGTCTTCTTTCTTGCCGTCCTCGTTCGGCAGACGTGGCGAAGCCTGCGTCGGTTGAGCAGAGACGGGGGGGGGGGGGGTGGAAGAGACCCACTGATTCAATCAGCTTGGGTGCCGTCGCGTGCCCCGCCCCAGTATTCCGGGGCTTACCAGGGCAGAAACAAAACAGCCCTAACGTTTTTGGCTATTGCATCTAGTTCCAATGGAAGAGACTAGTGGGATACCTTCAAAGGTGAGTTTCAGCAGGACAGCAGGGGACAGGTCGAGAGTCTCGTCAATATCCTTGCGAATTTCCTGTACCCTCTTTCTCGGGGCGCGATCAGAAAGTACTGGTGCGTTCCCCCTGGTGAGAGCTGCATGCGACATCGGGATAGTAACCGATGCAATCTCCGCGTCCGTTTTCACCCCTCTACTGAGGAGCCGGCCATCACTTGGAGGATGGCGCGTCGCCACGACTTGAAAGAGTTGCCTTCAAGTAGCAAAGGTAGATGGAAGTTCCCAGGAGAGATGCGTCGACAGATGTCGATACAGTCAAGGGCGTTTGTCGCTGAAGCTTTGATCAGAGCATCAGACCTGCAAGATCATGTCTGGCATCTCTGGTTGAAGGGCGAAGAGGGGAAAGAAAGCCCGCACGGCTCAGCCGTTGCTGGATGCACAGACAAAGACGCTGCGTATCTGGGGGCATTGAGCTTCATTATAGACACCGGATGCGGGTACAACCTCATTGCGGAGAAATACATTAGGAGCGCAGGTGCAATAATATTGGTACGAAAGCTTCCGCAATTGATCACTCTGAACACTGCTGGGGGAGAATCTAAGGCCCTCGGTTCAGTTCGCATCGCGTGCCCCAAGTTTAGGGGTGGTAGTTTTAACGCTTTAGTCATGCCGGAGACCCCGTGCGTGATTTCGGTAGGAGAGCGGTGCATGGATCACGGCTTTAGTTTCTTTTGGCCAGCAGGCCAAAGGCACTACCTATTGTTGCCCAACGGCCAAAGAATGGACCTGGCCGTTGAGGGCAAGATGGAGTGAGCCCCTCGAGCGGTGGTGTTGCGTGACGCCGGGCGCCAAGGCACTCCTGGACAACGTGGAATCTGCGGGAGGCCCTCCGCCCCATGCTGTCCAGACTTGCGTAACCATAGACCTGCACACGCATGAGCTGATTGGTACCCACAGCTACGCTGATGGGCGGCCGACTGAGATCGCGCCCGTTTTCCCGTCTTCGATAGACTCTGCGGATACCATCACCTACTTCTACTATTCGCCTCAGTTGGCCAGCGAATGCGGTTGGAATCGGACGCCGACCGGTATTGCTGCCACTAGAAATCTCTCAGCTTTGCCCGACCACGGTCAAGCCGTCGGTCCATTCGACGAGCAGCCCGGCAAGGCCGAGGCTTGCGCTGCCGCATATAGATGCCAGTTTTGATGTGGAGTTTCAGGATACCTCCCGTACGAAGTAAGTAGAGGATTGGACTCCGATGCGTGCAACGCGGCCTTAGGACTTGAGGAAGGCGAGGTTGGAGACGCTGACGGCGTCGACTTTCGACGTCGACGCACCGCCAGATTTAGACCCAGATGTTGCGGAGGTTGAGGTGTCGGAGACCCTTGCCGAGCGGCTCAAAAAGGCTGCAGCCTCCCTGCCGCACCTTCTAATTCATACTCCCAAGAACCCATATTGTCCAGCGTGCAATTTGGCCAAAACTATCAGAAAGCAACAGCGCAAAGCGCAAAACAAAGGGCTAAAGGTTCCTCGCCCAGGCGCTAACCCCACTTCGTTCGGACAACTGACGACGATGGATCATTGGTTCGCGATGGATGAACTCTCGCGGGGACTCCACGACCAGACCGCGTGTGTGACTCTTCGCGACCGAGCTACAGATTTTCTCGCCGCTCAGGGTGTACACGACAAGTCTGCGGTTCACGTTTGTAACTTTTTAGTGAACCTTAGAGCCCCGGAGGAAAAGTTATAATACTGTTATACAGATGGTGCAAGAGAGCTTGCCAGGGCATGTTACGAGCTCAATATTGCCCATGATCCAGCCATCCTAGGAAATGAGAAACAAAATGCTGTCGCCGAGCGTGCGAACGGCGTTGTGCAGATGGGAGCCAGAGCCTTGCTCATGCAGGCGGGTCTTCCACCCCCATATTGGACCTACGCAGTTCAATATTTCTGTCTATGCTACAATACTAGGGCCCCTGCTGAAGGGCAGTCCAGCTGGGAAAGACGCTTCGGATGCCAGTTCAATGCTCCGCTTCTTCCCTTCGGATCACTTGTCCGTTAGGTGCCTCCGCCTGAATCCCTCTTTCGCTTTCGCACTGCCAAGACTGGGGCGACGCTGATTCCAGGGATATACTTGGGGTATGTGCACAAAGCGGGGGGATTGGTTGGACCTGATAGTCACGTTATACCTTTGAGACAACTAGACGGACTCAATATGGAATCAGGACGTACACCAGAGGGAACAACGACCCACGATCGAGAAATCTGACCAAGTGTACAGCAACATCTTAGATGGTACTGCTGACGACCAATCGCCTCAGTTTCCTCTGCGAAAAGCATGCGAGAAAGCGGCGACGGAGGTACGTTCCGTCACAATCCCTACAGAAACAAGAGAAGGTGCGGCCGTCTCAGACGGACCACAACCAGCCACAGGGATACGACCGGACATCATGTTTAATGCTGATGATCCTGCCATTCTGGCGCCACCGCCTCCCCAAGAAGGCGAGGGCGCACCGCGCATTGACTCTGAGGCCGATCTTGATGATGACGGTCCTGGGGGTTTGTCTGTGGGTGATGTGCCTTTGGTAGTTGACGGCAGGGATCCTCAGCGCGACTCCCACCCTGCAGATAAGAACCAAAAACTGGGACTCGCACAACTCGAGTATCGTTTGGACAGACAGTCCAACTTCTCAGCGGCTAAGCCGCGTGAGAAAGTTCCAGGGAAAGGGCGGCTTCTTGTCCGAACAACTCAAAACTTGGATACGATGGAGTACTTTGAAGACAGACGGATCGTGTCTGGACTTACAAAGGACGAACGAATTCAAAAGCTCCCGATGACAGGCCGTCGAAAGACATGTAGCATACGAGTTGTTCGTTATTATGACCCTGATTATGTGCCCGTAACCCGCGTGTGGGTCACAGGCCCAGACCCAAAGTGCAGTGCCCAATGGTTAAAGAAGTTGCCTGAGTCTACCAATCCCGGAATACATCCTGGACGATGGTTCAACATGACCCAAGCCCAGCGTCGACAGGCCGTGGAACAATGCAAGGCTAAAAAGAGATGATTCTTCGGTATAGAGGATCCCGGTCCCTGCCTCGGTCTTCTGCGTGATATTGGTTTAGATGTGGATGACCCACCGACTCCGCCCGATCCCGCAGTGGCTCAGCCATTTGCGGCTCTCCCCGAAGCCAGGTTAACTGCACCTCAGGTGGCTGAGCAGTTACGTCGAATACAAAACGGCGGCCTGTGCTACGCCCCTGGCAGTGGGCGAGGGGCGGCGTCGCGAAACACCCAGGGCTGTCAAATCACATCTCAAACTGACGATTCATCGGAAGAAGATGTTCCTAACGAACACCTGTCGGATGACGAAGACTGGTGAAAACAGACATGGTATGGGGGCGCTATTGCAAGAGACGGGCTGCCCTCCGGCTCAGCCGGCAGGGATCTCTTGTCCGATGATGATAACGGAAAATCTGAGGACAACGAAGAGGCATGTGAGACCTCGAGTCCGGCGCCCTCCGCGTCACGGCGAAGCGTGCCTCGAATGCATTTGCAAGATATCTCAGATAAAGATGCCAGTCGTTGCGACAAAGAAAGATTTGATTTGACATTTTTTCGTAATCCTTTTACCGATGTAATATCTGTCATTGATGAGCCCTTCCAACTTCCCAATGACTGGCAATGCGCTCGCATAGATGCCGCTGTAGCCAGATCTGTCTCGAATGACGAGGCAAAGGCAAACAAAGACGCCCAGGCCGCCTTGAGGAAAGAGTGGGACATATTGCGCGACATCGGCACATGGATAGAAGATGGTGTTAGGGAATGTTCCGATGTTGTTGCCGAGCTCAAAGGGAAAACTGCCCATTTTGCCCGGCGATCCTTGTTGAAAAGAACTCAGAGTTACCGCTAGGACACAAAGACCGTAAATACAAAGGTCGGGTGGTCTCTGACGGTTCATGTGTTAGAGATCAAAACAAGGACGTGGCCGTGTTTCAGGAACTTTCCAGCAGTCCCGCGACAATGCAGGCCAGCAGAGCAGCCGATACCTACGGGCTATTTGAAGGCCATAGCATCGAACAAGCTGATGCTCGACAAGCTTACACACAATCGAAGTTGGGAGGCACTCCTACTTGGTATTTCTTACCTCGTGACGAATGGCCCAAAGCATGGTCCAACATGACGAACCCCGTGTGTCCACTGTACTTATCTCCGTGCGGACATCCTGATTCGGGCGGATATTGGGAGCAGCATTGCGATGGACATGTCACGGCTAAAGGCTTTGTGACATATAGTCCGTGGCGCAGTTGTTACTGCCACAAAGAATTGCAAATTTTCTTGATCATTTACGTTGGTGATTTCAAATTGCCGGGGCCCGCCGACAAGCTGGCCCAGGGGTGGCAGTCACTTCAAGAATCTTCGGAAAATTACTTCAAGGGCATAGAAATTGATCCTCCAACAACTGTTGGGCGATATTTAGGATGCGAGCATAGACTATCAACTCAGAGAGTTGAGTGGCACGGGGAATTGCCTGCGGCACTTGGCCCGCCCCCTCCCAAAATTAAGAAACGCCTCCGTCGCAGACGAGAGTAGTGAGGAGGAAACGGGGGGTGACTCGGCGTCTCAGACGACCGAGCCATACCAGCCGAGAGAACCAAAACTAGTGAAAGTCATCGAATACGATATGACAGAGTTCTTCGATTCCTGTGTTACTTTATACGCTCAATTGACGGACGCAGACCCGGCCACGTAGCCGGCCGCGGGTACCCCGTTCGGTCCAGAACTTATTGATTTAGAGGATGGACAGGGCGGCCCCAGAGGAGAGATCTACTCCCCAGCTGAGGAGGCCATAGCGTCAGCATTACATATTATCGTTGATACCGGCCCTCCTGACAAAGAGATAGAGGTGATTGGCCTCGATGCCGCAGCAGCTAGCCCTGAGTGCTCCAACCCATTGCAGCAAAAGTGTTGGTGAAAATACTTTACGGGGCTAGAATGGCTAGATGCGACTTGCTCCGTGCTGCGTGTCAAACTGCCAGTTGAATCACAAAATGGACAGAACAACAAGACATGGACCTTTTTCCGCCTCATATGTTACATCACATTTACATCGCATTATCGTATGACCTCGTGGGTGGGTGACAAAAAGGAGGATGTTCTGTTAAAGCAATACTCTGATGCAGATCTGGCGAGTGACATTCGAACGCACAGGAGCACGAGTGCCAGCTATCAAGCGATATGGGGCCCGTATACACGGGCAGGCCAATCGATGAGTTCGCAAATACAAACATGCGTATCTCATAGTACACTTGAGGCCGATATCGTTGCGGCCGACCTTGCGTTGCGCAAGGAGCTGCTTGCGGCATTGCCGCTGTGGGGGATCCTGCTGGATAGACCTGCGCGATGTTGCTTCTTGGAAGATAACCAGGCAGTTTGCAAAGTCATCGAGGCAGGCGGGTAGATAAAATTGATGCACCTACCAAGAACGCATATAATCGATGCAGCAGCTGTGTCCGAACAATTTTCTCGTGGCCTAGTTCATTACAATGCGAAAGAACGCAAAACGAGGCTGCTGATACTGGGACAAAGCGATTCGTTGACCCAATGGCATGGGTCAAAGTTTTATACCTTGTCAACATAGTGACGCCTAAGTTCAGGGCCGCTAAGCGGCACCAAGATTATCTTGACCCAATGTTTTCTGACGGACTTCCCCTGAAACCCGGGGGCGTTCTCAAGCCCCGCCTGGGCCCTAGTTCGGCCCTGCGGAGAGGAGCTGCCATGCCTAGCAAAAAGTCAAACAAAAAGAAAAAGCGCCCCAACAAAGGCAAACCCGCTGCGGCTGCCCCCGGCCAAGCCGAAGGGGTGTTAATGGCGAAGAATGCAGTCAGCTCAGCTGATGCTGCAGGCAGCGTCGCTCCTCGGATGGGCAAAGAATGTTGCAGCAGGAGCTCCGAGAAAACGAGAGCGATCGAGAACACCACCAAAAGAAGCTCCGATCGTGAGATGAAAACCATGTTTGGAATATCGGATAGTGAAAGCGAGCCAGAGGCTTCCATGAGACCTGAAAATATGGGGGTTGTTTCTAACGAAGATCGCCCGCTTCGCAGTCCGCACTCCGCGGTGGCTGCCAACTTCTCTGACAAAAGGGATAAATGGATGAGACAAGGACAGAGTTTGACACGATATCACCATGTTCCGAGACTTGTCACAGTCATGCCGACAATCGGGGATTGTCCCGTCGAGCTTGATAAGCTGGATGGTTAACGTCGCATCTATGCCGTCAACTCCCAAAAAGGTTTGACGATAGATCGCATCGATAATTGGCGTGATGAAGAAAGCAGATATCATCGCCCATTTGAATGCGACTCAGATGGCGGTTCTAGCGACGGTGATTATTGCCTTAGCAAATGGACGGGATACACAGAATCTAAAATCCGAGAAGATTGCGCCCCGGCCACTCAGTGGACCGGGGAAAGACTTTTATTAGAGTACTGTTGCGGCCCCCGAAGTAGAATAGGAGACCCGAAGAATTTCGTTGATAACTCATGTAGAGTGATTCGATACACCGAGAAAGAAGACATGAGGACGGATGAGGGATTCAAAATAGCGCTAAACGACATAGCTAAGTTCAAGGGAAAACATATCACGTTGTGGGGCTCCATGCCGTGTACAGGAGGCTCCCCTTGGCAATCTGTGAACGAGGCGCATTATTTCCGTACTGAAAACCATAGGGCTATGCGCAGATTTCGGGGCATTAGAACTGATTTCCGTTATCTGTTCTGGAATTTCCGTGAGATCGCCTGTGCTGTGCACGAAGCGGGGGGGCGCTGTGTGAATTGAGTGGCCTACCCAGTGTAATTATAGGAGAGACCTTCAGGTCAAGAGTTTTCTTCGAGAGTTGGGATTTGCCAAGACGGCGCTGCGCGGGTGCGCATGCGGATTGAAGGATAGCAAGGGTAATTACATGAAAAAGCCTTGGACGACAGCCACCACCTCTCACATCGTTGCGGAGGGGTTAGAGCGTAGATGTGATGGCACACACGAGCATGTTGTGGCTAGGGGACGAGAGTGTAAGAGCGCTGAAGATTACACTGATGATTTTGCCAAGCAGGTTCATTTTGCCGTCGCCAATGCCGCAGAGAGAGTAGTGTCGTCTCGTCGTCGTCCTACCTCTTCTCCCAATCCTATATGCGCCGCTGCCGTTTCGGCCCAACAGCCTGCGCGGACTGCCCCGCGACCGGCCTCCCGTAGAGGCGAGCGGTTGCCTTGCGGCGACTGCTCGAATCTCGCTTGCCGCGGTTTCCGCGTGCCGGAGACATCAACGACTGAACCCATGTGTCGACCGCTGGGGAAGAAAGCGGTCGGGTCACTGGGTGATGACGCGATCTCTATCCATTCTGACGACATCGTGGATGAGTTTGATTCCGACGTTGTTGTAGACAAGGGCAGAGAGGAAGAGGATTCCAATAGTGCTCTCCTCGCCGCAATTCGAAAAGCCTTACGCCGGCTCAGCTGAGCGGGAAGGCTTGCCCACCGGCTCAGCCGGATGGGGCTGGACAAGAACACTTCAGCCCAAATGACATTGTATCCGAGAATGATACTGAAATGGAGACTGCCCCCCAGGACAATACGCGTTCAAAGAAAGTGGCTGACCCCAGCGTTGAAGACGTCGACTCATGGAGAAACAAAGAAGTCTTCAAGTGCCTCCCTGACAAACTGAGGGAGTGGTCCCGAGCGGGACCCAACGACGGAACCATCAAATTTGTGCCGTCAAAGGGCTGGGGTTGGCGCTACACGATGTGGAAGAACGACATTTTTCTACACGAGAAATGACACCGTCGTTACTGCATTGAGGGCGGACCTGGATTCAACGTCTCAGACGATATTCCAGCGTTTATACTCTCAGGTCTCCCAAGACCCATGGACCGTTCATTGGACTATGTTTGAGCGGAAGGCCACATGCCGTTTCGATTGTGCCCCTCCTGACGTCGACAGAATCCCCGTGGGAACGTTCCTCCAAACGTATCCTGACGAAAAGACGAAGCTAATCAGTAGGGTGTACACGGAACCCCCAGAAGAAAGCTTTCGTGGCATAGTAAGAACGCTCGAGCCGGGAGAAGTGTTTGGTCCCGCCGTTGGCCCAGCCGTTCGGTGCGAGATCCACTGGGGCAGTTATGCGAGCGTGCCAGTGGCGGATCACTGGGGAAAAGGCCCCCGAAAGGTCTGGATTGACATTTGGAGGCCTTCCCCTCGAAAGCCCCCCCGCGGCTCAGCCGTTGGAGAAGGGTGGGGAACGATGTTCGCTTTTCCAGTGGTCAAAGGAAAATACTGTGTACCGGTGCTCGTGGTTGAGGAAGCCCTTACTGCCGCCGCAAAGGCGGCGTATTTCGAGAATGCACCCAAGCAGGCCGTGCACTGGAGGACAAGACAACGTCCCTGGAAGAGGCCGCAGAATTTTGAGGACTGGCTTGCCGGAGACGGACTCGACCCAGATGCTGATGAGGACTCACCGCAAAAGAAGCCGAAGACTGCAACGGAGGCGCCCGACGACCCGATCGCCGAGGATTGCCAACCAGCAGTCGCGGGCCAATATTAGCCATCATTGGATGACCATGGGACTGGGGAACAGGCGGCCGGCGGAACACCTGCCGGCCAGCCTCCCTACATTGAAAATCCTCTTGGCTTAGCCAATTGAGGCAGTTGTGGCGCCCCGCCCCGCGGCTCAGCCGGCGGTGATGGGGAACGACCACCGTCTGGCGGGTTCCCCTCACGAGATGACCCCCCCCTCAGGGGGGAGAGGAGGAGGTGGGCCCCCGGACTCGGGGCCCGCAGCGTCAGAACCCGAGCCCGAAGACAGACCTTACATCGGCCGCGGCCCATGGAACGTTCTTGAGTATCTTCGAATGCAAGGGAAGTTTGGGCCTGATCCGAACCCCCCCCCGGAATGAATGGCGAGTGATGGTGGAGGAGATCCTGGACCTCTATATGGAGGTCACGGACCCAAAATTGAGATTCTGGTCAACTGGCTTGGATTTTGCGAAGAAGTGTCAGGTGGTTACACAGGTCGCCGAGGTCCATGGTCACTCGTGGATTCCATTCACCGGAGAAGATCTTGCCGCCATGTCATCCACGGGGAAATATGTGACGGATTTCTTCCGACCGCTGACCCAGATGAAGAATGGGTCACATCGTAGTTGGTCGTGTTCTGTTCATATCGTTTCTGATTCCACAATTGCGTTCAAGGGCGTATCAGGGACGGCTAAGCCGAGCTTTATGCCTGAGTACAACCTGCGAAATTCGGTATTTGGAAGCGCACAGTCGGCTAAGAGTGGAGCACTACTCAACGGTATTGCCGCCGTCTCTGCGAACTTTCGGTGGGGTGACCAATGGTCTTATAAAGAGGGGGCGCACGCTCCAATTCGCTTCGCTTTCTGGAATTTCAACGACGTAGTTGATAATTCGGGCAAATTAAACGGAGTCGGCGGTGGGCGCAAAAAAGACTGAGAACCCGTTTGCTTTTGCAGGGGGCCTCAGGCAGATGATAAAGGACGCCGTGGATTTGACCGATGACATAATGAAACGGTCCCAACAGGGGACTATAGACATACTGCATGTCGGCGGGGACTCGAAATGTTGGCAAGTAGGTGAGGACGGCGTCGGCCCGATGTGGGACGATGTTGCCACTGTGGTCCGAGCCAGAATGAACCGTCGGATTGAACGCTTTAAAACGATAGGGCTGTTCCCCAGAATAATGATTCTCGACGGTGTCAGTCTCTACCGCCAGCTTAGGCACCGCCATGGGGAGAAATTCCATTTCAGTGCTTCTCATGACGACTATCAAGTGTTTGATGGGGGAAAATCCCGAAAGGTCATTGCCGCTGAATTGTGTGCCGATTACATGATTAAAATAGCCAAACTGGCTGTGCTATTTTTCTGTCAGCCTGTTGGCGGCTCAGCCGTCGGGGATGGCCGCGTAAGTTGCCCAGTGAGGGAGGACAAGTACGCCCAACAGGAGGCGAAAGTCCAAGACCTTGTCATGTATTGGCAGGACTGGTCCCCCACAGAAGGTAACGTTCCCAGGTCGATACTTGGCGCGCTTCCTTTTAAGGAACCACTGACCGATGAGCACTTCCCAGTCGCTTCAAACGGAACTGGAGGCGGTGCTATACATTCGGTCTGTTCAGATGAATTTAAAGACTTCCTTGACAAGGGGGCTGTTTATGGTGAGTTCTTCCCATGGAAGGATGATGCTTACTTTTTGCCCCGCGGAGAAATCTTTTGTCCTGGAATGCCACCAAGGGGAAAGACCCAGAGACCAGCGACCGAGGGAATCCAGAATGATGAACCAATGCGTGCCGTACTCAAGGAACTTAACAAAGCAGCACCAACGGAGATGCCGAGCGGCTTAGCTGTTGCGGCGAGTAGTGCAACGCCAGGTGGCATTGCGGTCCCTGTAGTTACTGAAGTTTTGACCGGCCAACCCGGTGTTGTTGCCGCAACTGATAAGGCCAAACCCGTCGGCTCAGCCGGAACGGGCTCTGGTTCTAGCGCGATGACGGCCCAATCACCACGCGCCCCTCCGTTGGCTCCTCCAACCAATATCAAGGACATCGAAACCCTTGGGGAAACAGCTGAAAGAACCATCCGCGAGAAATGCCCTGAGGGTGAGTTGATTTTGATCAGTAAGAGGCAAAAACACAAGTTTCCAAGGAGGCCGAAAGAGGGGTGCCCTGGAGTGGAGGAATATTTGTGGCCGATCCATGAGGAAGATCAGCAGATAAAGAGTCCGCCAATGAAAGATGCAAAGACAGGAGAGGTTACTCGTCATAATTTCCATTGTCCGTTCACAGTCGCCAGCGGTGAACTTCGATGGGGCATGATGCCGTTTAACGCATGCCCAGGCGAAGAGGGGCGAGCTGCTGAGATCGCTGAGGGAAGAGATCCCCCTCATAGCTGGGAACGGAGAACGATCTTAAAGGATGCTACTGGCCCAGCGTGGTTTGCCCACCAGATGCTCCAGGAAACGACGAGAGTTCCACCGATGACACGGAACTATCTAGTACCGAACTGGGCTCGTTTCTTCAGGATCAAAGCTGACAGGTCGGTACGGAAGCTGAATGCCACCGTGGCCGATCGTTTGAATTAGGCAGACTTGAGGTTGACACCCCACAAAGTTGGCAAAGCCCACTGCGTCGAATTAGCGTTGCCTTTCTTCCTGTCAAAAGATAGGCTTGCGGAGATCTCAGACCCATCCACCAGCTGGACAAAGCAATCACATGGTACGTCAGCGACCACCCTTCATGCTATTTTGGAGGGACAGCAATTGCTTCCTTCAGATCCCGAATACGGCGGAAGCGTGAAAACAAATGTGGTTGGGGTGTACTCATTTCCATGTACTGACAATCCCAGCACTCACACCACTTACTCCATCGCGGAGGAGACTTTTGGAGATGGTATTTGGGTTACGGCCGAGATTGTCTTCTATGCCAAGACGACCAAAGCCTTTAGAGGATCACCTACTCAGTACGTAAGTAATCCAGAGATTTTTTATCCGAATTGAGACTCTACCATTGGACTGCAACAGCCGTGTGGGTTATTGAAGCATGGACACATTTGCTGCATGATGCCAGAAATGAAACATGGAATCTGGAAGTGGACTTCGAGTTCGAAAGATACCGAGACCAAAAACGGACGGAGCGCACGAACAAAGTCCGGGATGCTCAAACGGCCTGGGCCCCCGGCTTGACTTCTTTCGAATGGCAGAAGGGGGAGAACCCCTATTTGAGGGGGCAAGGCGAAACAGACGAAGAAACATGTCATGATATTTGGCCTTGGCTCCAAGAAAAAGGAGTCAGACTGACCACGACTCACCCAATGCATAGGGGCGAGGCTTCGGAGAGATCAGTTCAGCTGGCCGAGCAGAATGCAAAGGATAAAGAGAGGGCAGCCGAAGGGGGCGGGAAGGAGCTGCCGGCGGCTAAGCCGTCCGGCATTCCGTTTTTAATGGATAAAAAAGGACTTCCCTGATCTTGGAAAGGCGCCTGCGAAGCCCGAGAGGACCAACCAAGCGCCGCCCCCGAGGGCTGCTAGTCGGCCCCCCGTTCCCCCGCCTCCTGGTGGGCCGAAAGAATTTCCCGCCAAGAAGGCCCCGCCAGCGATTCGTACTCCATCGAGTCTTCCGGACCAACAGCCGAATGTCAATAGGCAGGCGCATGCTCCGCCTGCGAAAAGGTTCTCCCAAGAAGGCTCCTCCGCCGAGGACTGATCCCAGGGCGGAGAACTTAGGTCAACCGCCAGCGAAGATGCCTCGATATGATAGAGACCCTGTTGCTTCTATGACTGCCCCGCCGCCGGCTAAGTCGAGTGGCCCAGGCGCAGTTGACGGCAGATCTTGGAGGCCGAGCGTTCCTGATCCTCCGCCCGAATTAAATATATTCGCCGGGGCCGGCGTTTCTGGCTCCTCGTCTGTTACTCGGAGCCCTCAGACAAATGAGCATCGCTCCAAACAAGCACCTTCCAAACAGGCGCCCAGCTGGACCAGGCGCCGGGGCGACCCGCCTCGTGGCGATGGCGGTCCCGCGGGTGAACGATCCCGATCTGCGCACGCCCCGCCTGCAGAGGCGAAGACTGCCTCGGATGATGCTGGTGTTCCTGAAAGAGATGGAAACGACGATGTAATGAACATGCGCGACGTTAGCCCCGCGGCTCAGTCGGACGGGGATCATTCATCTCAGCATTCGCCTGACTTGGAGGGAGATGGTGACATTACTGCCATCATAATGACCATAAAAGAAGTCTCGTGTTCGCATTTCGAGTATCCGAGATCCAGTTCAGCGTTGAGAAATGAAAAAGACTTCTTTTACCACTTGCGAGGGCTACAATCGAGAGCAAAAGACGCCCGGGACAACACTCTTCTGATGAAAAGGTTCAGAGTTGCTGCTGCATCCTACATCAAGACAGCGAAGAGCATTTACGAAATGAATATACACGAAGAGCTGGAGCAGATAAACACATATTCCGCCGCGTGGAATGAATTTGCTGATGCTATCGCCGAACAAATTTTGAAGGCGAACAGAAATTTTGCGCGCGCTCCGATGATAGCGGATGGACCTCAATGGTCAAGACGTAAAAAGGCAGAAGGTTCTGGGGGTAAGGTCAGAGTGCCTACCCCTCCTGCCCCTCCGTCCGGCTCAGCCGGGGCGGAACGAGAGAGCCGCCGTGATGCGCGAGATGATCAATCGAGCCCGACACAAGTGCCGTCAGACGAAGGAGCATTACATATTCACGATGATGGGGCAAAACATGTTCCCTCAGGCCACCCGGAAGTACAAGAAACGGACGAAGGATCGGAGGACTTTGCGCAAAGTTCCCGCGCGAGAATGATCCTCAATTTCTGGAGTCAATGGGCGACGAGACTTTTCCACATGGACCGGCATCTACGAATATGTTCCGCAGATCGTGTCTTCCGCCTGCTCCAGACAAGACAGGGGCAGCCGAGCTACAGGGGCCCTTACGATGGGGGCCGAGAAGTAACAGTGGGGCATGCTGCTGTATTTAAAGAGAAACGGTTGTATATGACAACAGAAGAACGCCATCGCATGCTCCAGGCCGCGCCTGGCCCTCTAAAACAGATGCTCCAGGACGCCCATATCACGGGCCCTGTGCCACCGAACATCGAAGCCATCCGCAAACAAACGGGAATTACGCTTCGGTACATGGCAGAATTTGTGGAAGATCCCGTCTTTGCAATATTGGCAGGCCTCAGTCAGGACGACGGATCTTTCGAACAAGCAAAGGATTATATGAGAGCAGAGTTTCATTCCGATGACGGTCCGGACGGGTTTTCTCCGGGCGCCTATGCGTGCCTGCGGCCACTTATAGTTGGAGAAGATGACGATGAAAACCCGGCTGCCTTAGGCAGTTCGGACACCTGGAGTGGCTTGAGTTTCCGAGCGGATGATTTGGCTAAAACGATAGGCCAATGTGCTGTATACATCGCGAGGCACTGCTCGGTCTATGCTAGATCGTCAGGAGGCTGGGTCTACTTTGGAGACCTGGTGCAGAAGATATATGATGACGGTTTTACTTTCCAGTCGTACGCCTTGGCTGCACACAGCTTAGTTGTGTTGCCGGCAGGGGCGATCGATGTTTTGGGAATTTTCCCCAAAGACAGCCCCAAGATTGTTGGAACACTAATCCACGCTTTGTGGGGAAAACATAATAAAAGATCTTTGCAAGAGAACAGTGGGAGATATATGTCCATACCAATATTCTATAGGGCATGCCAGGGACATTCAACGTTCACTGCTTCGATTGCGAGAATTTATGTCTGTACGTCCCTGGCCAACTCAGGAGTCATGGATCTCTTCTACATATTACGAGCTTGCAGACATTTTTGGAATCTACGAGTGGACATGTTCGCTTTCCGAAGGGCGACTCTGGGCTATGTTATGCCGCAGATTACGATTTATTGCGTTTGCTTCCGGCACGCAACATCGCAACTATGCCTGGCCCCTCGGACTTTCCTCCGGGGCTTAGCCAAAGGAGATATGGACAACCACCCATCATAAAAACTGTAGCACCTATGGGCAACCAGGCTCGGAATGGGGAGCCGCCAAAGGTGGGTACCTTGCGCGTGAACGACATGCGCTACCTCTGGCCATGTATCCCCAATCTCAAGCATCATGAGCAATTGGATATTATCCTTGTTTTCACTGGCAGAGTGCTCACCCGCTTCTCGTACAGAGTATGCCCAGACGGGACATTGGTGTCCCGGGAGGTGCCGCAATTCACGGACATCGACAAAGCCGTCTCCTTCGTGAGGCAGGCGAATCAGATGCGCTGGACGGTACTCTTTGACCGCGAATTGTCTTCGTACGAGGTCACTTTCGACAACGCGTCGATTATTGCCTGGGTTAATACAGACGAGAGACTGATTATTAATTGTGACCGCGAGACAAGGTTGGAAACCGCGATTCAAGATCGAATTAAATCTACCTCGTGGGATGACGATGGAAGATTTCTTTGTTTCCGTTACCACTGGGTGAGGACAGGTTTTGCCAATTGTCCCGTTTGTAATTGCCCAATCAGATTTAAATACAGGGTTTCACGCGATTACATGACCCAGACATGGAGGTACAAAACTATCCCGCAGTCACTTGAGGCACATGGCATTTGGATAATAGTGGATGAAGAAGCAACTCTGTCATGGAATCGTCATGAGTACATGGATGCGCGGATAAAGAGACAAGGGAGAGCTTCTGCTAACGTCGCGAGAAACGTCGCCAACAACAATCAGCAGGAGCGAAAATTTGCCTCCAACTTTGCCACAATGGCGGCTGCTGGCACAATATTTGGCGACAGCCAGCAGGGGAACTTTCCGGCTTGGGTCCCGGAAAACTCCGAGGCTCAGCCCCCGGCGCGACATGCTCCTTTCTTCCAATGCTTAAGGCCTTTGGTCAAGAGATTTATATCGTGGCTAGAACACTCGGCCAGAAGTGCACGGAGGCAAACCCCGCCCATTAATAAATGGTGGCCGAAATTGTGGGCGACTGGTTTTGACCAGTGCGCTCGCCCCAGATCCTGCCCAGCCCTACAAGCATTTCACTGGCCTGATGAACCGGGTGGCGCAATCGCTCCTCGGATCGGCTGGGTACGATGGTTCAACAACACGAGGAGAGCAAACACCTTTGTTCCTACACTTGCCACAATAGATGATGCCATACAGTTTGACATATCTTGTTTCGGCGTATTTCCTGAGGATCCTGGAAACGACGCCGACAACGACAACCCTCCTGCGAGGTTGCCGGTCGCCTGGGAGAGCAATTTTAGAGCGCGACCGACTCGCAGTTCTCACTCCGTTTCAAGACGGTTTGGCATGTGTCGGGACCATCGTCTTATTATTCCCGCGCTGCGACATGCCGCCGGCTCAGCCGCGAGGGCGCGCGAACAGTCACAAATGGATCTGGACCTCAAAGTGATCAGCGGGCCTAAGGCCGCGTCGATAACTGACGGACTCCTCACTCTTGACGAACCTGAGGGACACGTATACTTTCACCGCGAGGACCCTTTGATCAAAATATGATTGTTCGGGGACGAAGTTCGAGAGGTTACCGCTCATTACATAATTGAACACACGGGAATAAACCCTACTACACCCGGCAGGGTTACCCTGACCGGAACGGCGGACTACGTGATCCCGGAGATCATCAAGACCATAGTGGATGACAATTGGTTAGTACCGGCACAACGCATGGAACTGGGCCTCCGGCCCATAAGGATTTTCGCAATTGTTCGTGAGATAATCAGCTATTGCATATCGGAGGATCACTTTATTGGTTACCCGGGGCGAATCATTCGCCCCGAAATTGTGAGCACGGATGAAATTGAATCGAAGAAACGGACCGACGAATATGCCTTGGACTGCCGCATTCGTGCGGCTGTTGAGACAGACGACATTATAGAAAGATGGGCCCACAAGATGGGCAGGAAGGTGCAGAATGACGTCCGTTGCCATGGTGCTCTAATACAAGATGCCATAACTTGGCTACAGGATAAGTATCCTGACCCCGGTACCGATCTCCAGGACAAAGAAGATGGTCCTTTCCGCACTGCATGCGGATTATCTGATGTCGCTGCAGCTAGTGCTGCCAGAAGTATAATACAACTTATGAACGGTCGGAATAATGATCCTGAGCACGACGGCGAAGCCGAGATCGTTGGGACACGCTCGCCTGCTGGACCAAAGGCAAGACCTTTGTCTCGCACGCCGTCTCTTCGACCTGGCATCTCAGATGCTCAGGCGTCTGAGGAAGCTACTGGTTCCCCGCGTTCTGTCGCCGGCTCAGCCGCGCCGACCAGAGAGGCTAACCTACGATATCCCATCGCGAGGGATCGGTCGGAATTGCGACGCGCGCGCGATGCAGCCATGGATGATGCCTCTGACGCGGCTGCTGATGCTGCCGCCGGCCTTGCGCTGCCCGCGGCGGTGGGCGCTGCCGCAGGCGCTGCCTCGGATGCTGCCAGCGGCGTCGCAGGATACGGCTGCGAATGCGATCGTGGCAAGTCCTACCCGTGCTACGTGAACGGAGTCCTTGTAGGGTACCACATCCACCGGAACAGGATCACGTGGCTTACTAACGATGAATGGTACAATCTGCCTTGCTGGACCTGGCTATCAAAACTGGAGCATGAACAACATTTCCCGCCGAGAGAGGCGGCGCTGGTTGGGAATGCTGACAGAGAAAGAGGGCGGTCTCGCACGCCTCGTGGCATGGACGTACAGACGGGGGGATCGGCGACTTCAAATCCGCCGCCTCCAGCGCCGCCCAGGCGAGAGAGTTCGCACAATACGTGGGGGGGCTTCAACTGAGCGCGGCCCGCGTGACTCCGCCCGCGGCAGGCGCGCGCAAAACATTTTACCCACGCGCTAAGCGTGTTGGGCGCGGACCTCTCTACTGGTCGGCTAAGCCGGTCCAGCGGGGAGAAATTATTTATAACAATGGTGGGGAACGTCGGGCCTCTTCGGCCCTTGGCCCCCTGGCAGCCACCGTTGAGCCGTAAAAGCTTTTTCGGGTTGGCCCCGGTGGTTGTGCAAATGTGCAGGCCGGGTGTGCTGTGGCTGGATGGGCTCTGCGCGGCCCGCCGCGGGGGGTATAAATGTGCTCCTCTCCGCCTCGTATCCAATTAGAACTTAACTTAGCTTGCGTGCATCGCACTGTCCGCGTGAACTGAAGCTGCGTTTCCGCAGCCACACGTCTGCTCGAGCCAGCCGACCGCGGCTGGCAGGAGAGAAAAGGAGCGCGCTGGGGTGCGCGGGCGGCTCGTCGTCGTCCGTCCTTGGCCGTCCCCCTCCCTTCCCATTCCTGATAGAGTAGTCTTGCTTAACGGATACTTGTCTTACCTATGTCTCATCCCGCCTCCGCTCTCCCTGAGCAGAGTGAACATGAGATCTTAATTCCTTTGTCATCTTTCCCCGATTCTCAGAGGAAAAACTCTAATCGAGCACACGATCGTAATGATACTCGAAACCACCTCACGGATCTTAATCATCCTCGGCCCTCCGTGCACCATTATCAGCAGGCGCGCGCGCGTCGAAGACTAAACTTGTGCTTCTGGCAAGCGGCCCACAACACTTCATGTGGGATTTGTTCGTAAGCCTTCTCAATATCGATCAGCCCTGAACTTGAGAAACCACCGATGGAATCTGCCGCCTCTGCTTGGACCGCCTGTTTCCACACTGACTGCTCACGAGACTCACCTTTGGGGCCGTACACGCAGTCGAGGTGGTGCTCGCGCTCCCACTTCTTGGCCTCCGAGTGCCGAATGCGACCGAGCAGCCGCGCGCACGTGGCCAAGATGCCGATCGGACGGTCTATATCCACCGTCGGGTTTCTTCAAAAACAATGAGCGCCAGGTTACACTACTCTGGTATAGTGAAATACGTTTCCACAGCCGACAAGAACCCAGCAAAAACAGCCAAACCTTGATCACTTAGTTGTTTCAAGTTCCCTGGATTCCAGCCGTCAATCCCGATCGCCGTGTTCTTCTTGAGCTTCTGAAAGGACCTCTCGAACCTCTGAAACCGTGGGCATTGGATGGGGGCTCCCCGAGCGGCACGTTCAGGTCCTGGGCTCTTAACCTGGATGGTTCACCTTCACGCCATATGTGCTTCCATTCTTCCAAAAGGGCCTCCACAGTGTCGACAGGCCCAGCTGGGGCCCCATCCAGACCAGCCCCATCAGGGACCCATCCCAGAGGTTCCTTCGTCCACCGAGACAATCCTCCTCCCCCTTGCTTGAGATTTTGATCCACCCATTGCCTCCACTGCTTAGAGTTCTTCGTCCTGGCGCTCGACTCTTCAGTATCTGCAATGGCCCGAACGGCCGCCAGTGCGTCCTGCAGCTCCTCGTGGGAGACGGTGGCGTGCAGCTGAAAGCGTTGCTTAAAACTCACCCATTCTGGAATACTGCTGAGCACCTTTAATGGGGGCCTCGAGCTTCCTAACCAAATCCTGAACTCCAGCTTAATACCAATAATGCTCCTTCCCATGAAGATATAACAGCTCCTCCAGCCAGACCTGATATCTCCTGAGCGTCCTGGTCTCCAGACTGCACCGTGGAAAAGGTCCCGAAACGTGCTGCTGCAAAACTGGCTTCTCGACCACCTGGAATTTAGTACCCCTCCCACAGTACTTAGCACGCTCAGCAGCCTCGATGCCTAGCACGTCGCACAACTCCTGCTCCATGGTGTCATAGAACACATATAGATCTGCAAACGATGGCTGCCGTCGCAGCCGTCCAAACTTGCCCTCGAACTGGGTCCAGTCCTGTGGCGGAGGCGATGGACCTGTGGGCTTCTCTAGCGGGAAAAGGCTTTGGCAGCTTCAGCACCTTCTGAGTCCTCTGGTGTGCCGTCGTACCTAGCCTAAGTGAAACTGGATAATGTGTCCTGTTGCTGGAGTCTTATCGCCTGACGCATGCCCGAACTTCCCCGACAAGATCGTGCGATACGACGCAGTAGTCAAGTTCACGCCACACTTCCTCCTCCTCCTCCTCCTCCTCCTCCTCCTCCTCCTCCTCCTCCTCCCTCCTCCCTCCTCCCCCCCTCCCTCTCCTCCTCCCTCCTCCTCCTCCTCCTCTTCCTCCTCCTCATAATCCTCCTCCTCTTCCTCCTCCTCCTCCTCCCTCCTCCTCCTTTCCCTCCTCCTTTCCCTCTTCCGCCTCCTCCGCCTCCTCCTCCCTGCTGCTTCGCCGCGGCCGTGTGGTCTGGCAGCGCCCCTTGGCCCAGGCAGGGCTCCACGGCGCGGGACTCCGTTTCGATCTCGGCGAGCCCCCCGGTCCGTTTGCTCGAAAGGGGGCCGGGGCCCGGCGCTTTTGCCCACAGCGTGCCCATCGGTCGTTGAATTGCGTCGGGCCTGTCCCTCTACAGGACCAGTATTCAAACAAGTCAAAAATAGTACGGGGATTGTTTTGGTTTAGCATTTTTTTGTTGGGGGGGGGGGGGTATTTTTGGGTTATTTATCATTGTTCGTCAAAATTCCCCCTGTAGGGGGGCATGTCCGACCTAATCGTCGAGCGTGGGTATTTTCTGGATTTGCGGATTCCAATATATATATATATATATATATATATATATATATATATAATTTCGGCGCCTTCCTGCTTCAACGATCGAGCTGCTTCATCTCTCCCGTCCTCTTCGGGGTGCGTTCGGGCCCCCAATCTGCGCTCGACGCCTTCCTGCTTCATGGTTCTGCCTACTTCTTCCGACCGATGGGGGTGATGTTGTGCGGAGATCGAGTCGAATGTTGTCAGCACTTGCCAGGAGGGAAAAAACACGGACACAATTCATCGCCGAGTCCCCAGAACATATGGGAAATTATGGGAAGTGGGGGGAGACGAAAACCCAGAAGATATGGGACAACATGGGGAATCCTGTTGTTATTGTCTATTTATTTGTGTGTCCCAGGGCCCCTTCAGGGTAATGCTGTGCGGAAATCGAGTCGAACGTTGTCAGCATTTGACCCTTCCTTGAATCCAGCAGCTTCAGCTTGACGCACGGCCCCTTGCCCTGCTCCTCCTTCGGCGGCGGCGCCGCCCTCTCCGCTGGCCTTGCAGCTGCTGCGGCTTCACGCAGGCGTACTGTGCCTCCCTGCCCTCGGGGTTCTCCAAGACCAGGAGGACGAGGACAGGGAGAAGGAGGAGCAGGAGGAGGAGGAGGAGGACGAGGAGGAGGAGGACGAGGAGGAGGAGGACGAGGAGGAGGAGGAGAAGGAGGAGGAGAAAGAGGAGGAGGACGAGGAGGAGCAGTCGCCCGAGCCGCTGCCACGATCGCCGATCAGGAGCGAGCCTGGCCGGCCCACGGCCGCCCTCGCAGGCTCTGCCCCCCCGGGGCATTTGCGTGGCCGTGGGCTCCTCCGTGCCCGCACTCTGCACCGCCGGGCCCGCCGCGAGGTCCAGCGGCGGCCTCGCCCAGGAAGCCGCTCCTGCGGCGGCCGCGCTTGCCGCGGCGCAGAGCCCAGCCGACCCGCCCCCCGCCGCTGTCGAAGCAGTGCGCTCGGCCCTCCGCCAGCTGGGCGCGGACGAGCTCGCCCTCCAACCCAGCGCACGAGATGCCCTCAAGCGAGGCTCCGTGCTCGCATCCTGCATCACGCAGGCGTGCGGTGCCTGGAGCGCGTGCCCCCCCCCCGCCCCCCCCCGCTGCAGTCCGTCCTCCTGCGAGGTGAGCGGGGCGCCGTCCTCGCATCGTGCGACAGACCCTTCACCGTGTCCACCGCGATGCTCTTCTTCTCTACAGTCGGCCCGGATTAGCAGGTCGACCCTGCCAGCTCAAGGGTACCCTTGTGTCCTGTGCCTCGTGACACGTGCCTTCTGACACTCCTTTGGCGATGTGGCCCTCGGAAGGGTCTTGTGTCCTCTCGCGTGTCCTGTCCAATAAAGGCCGACTGTAGCTTCCCCTTCACGATTGCCCGCGTGATCTTCCTATATTTTGGGCAGCTTCTCTGGTCACGCAGCGCACCCCCTCGTCCTTCTTGCTTTCGCTGAGCGCGCCGATGAGGCCCCAGCTGTGGGCCGAAGCAGCCGCCGCCATCGACGAACTCCACGTCGACCGAGAGCTCGGTGGCGGAATCCCGAAGGAACCCAGTCGCGAAGCCCTGAATCTTGTGCCCCAGGGAGGCAGAGAGGAGCTAACCCGCAACGATGAGCTTGAGCTTCAGGCGCAGCGCGCCCTGAGCCGCCATGGGCCCGCCCGGGCTGCGCCTCTGTGAAGTGTGCCCGAGCAGCCCCAGACTTGGGCTGAGGGGGACAGGCAGAGGAGGCGGAGGAGGATGATTAGGAGGACGAGGAGGACTGATAGTGAGGTTTATGAGGCTGGTGACTAGGAGGGGCATGTGGCAGGAGGGGGAAACGCAAGGGGATGGAGGACCCCCGCTGTCTTTACCCGAGGTGGAGGACCGGGCTGAGCCCAGCCTCAACACGTTCACCATCTTCCCTATCGATTCGGGGTTGTCTCTGGCACCTCGCCGCCGTACCCCCCTCTTCGAGGGCTGAGGGTTGGAAGTGCAGGGGGAGGTGGATGACGATGGCGGTACCGATGACAAGGGAGATGATGATGACTCGCCGCCTGGCGTCGGTGATGGTCTGGCCTCAACTGGAGCTCGTGGCCAGCGAATGAGCTTAGATGCTGTCTCATGAAAGCATGTGCACCTGCATGCGTGCAGGAAGTTCTGCGAGGTCTGCCGCGGTGAGCTGGTTGACGGTCTGCTCCAGGCACCCAGGTCGCCCTGAAAGTCTCGACTGGGAGGAATCCGTGACAATCAGCCCAGTTGAAAACAGTCTGCAAGATACTTGACCATTCGCTTGGCCCTAACCTTTTCCCCGGACACTTTCGATCTTTCAGTCGGCCCGGATTAGTAGGTCGACCCTGCCAGCTCAAGGGTACCCTTGTGTCCTGTGCCTCGTGACACGTGCCTTCTGACACTCCTTTGGCGATGTGGCCCTCGGAAGGGTCTTGTGTCCTCTCGCGTGTCCTGTCCAATCAAGGCCGACTGTATTCCTGTTCGCCACCTATTCCCAGAGCGATCGGTGCATTTGGAAAGGGGGTGAGCTGATGTGGCGGCACCTCGCCCTGAGACTCTCTTCTGGGCGCGCATTCGGCTGGCTCTCGATGGCACCAAAGGATTCAGCAGCCTCGGGAAGCATTGGTCAGGAGGGAAAACACACTGACACAATTAACCGTCGATTCCCCAGAAAGTATGGGAAAATATGGACATGTGAAAATATGGTGAATCCTGTTATTTGTGTGAGTTTATTTGTGTGTCCCAGGGCCCCTTCAATTGGTCCAGAGTCTCGAGTGACCTGAGATCGGTCTGCTGCTCGAGCTTTCATCGAACAACTAGCATCGTGACGCAACCGCTTTTGTTCTATCGAATTGTCTTAGCCTGGATCTCGAGATTCGGATGGAGTTCAAGGCTTTGCACATTCGTACACGCGTCGCGCGTGTGCGACCAGTAGCTTCTTTTTGTTGCTCTCCCAGAGACCTGGAATCGGGTTGTTATCCGAGCTAGAATCGAACAACTGGTCTCACTCTGCAACTGTTCTGCCGATTCACGTGTCTTTCTATTACATTCCGAGATATAGAGCATTTACATAGCTCTCGATTGCACCACCGGACTCAGCAGCCTCGAAAGCACTAGGCCAGAGCCTTGGAAGGCCTGATATCGGTCTGCTACTCGAGTTATGTGCGATCAGCTCGTATCCCTCTGCAACCGCCATTGCTCGATCGAACAGTTTTTTGCCTGACTCGAGATTCAGAGTGAGGTCAGGCGTGCCTCTTCGCGCACGCGGGTACGACCAGTAACTTCACTTTTGTTCTCAGAGATCTCTTTTCGCCTTGATACTCGAGCTATCATCGACCGACTAGTCTCACTCTGCAGCTGTTCTGCTGTTTTGCGCGGTGTTTCTGCTAAGCTTCGAGATTTGAGGCAGCTACAGGGCTCTCGAGTGCAGCAGCCGATTCAGCAGCCTCGAAAGCACTGGCTCACAGTCTCGAGAGGGTTGATTCAGCGCAATTATCTTGAGATGTCTGTGCTCGGGCAGAAGCTCTACGAGTCCACCGGCGGTAACCTTGGTTGACGCTTTACCGCTGGCGCCCAGTTTGTTACCAGTTCCGTGTTGCTGCTTTCGTGCTGGTTCCAGCTCCGTTTTTTCCGGTTCCGTCGCCGTTCTTTTGCCATTTCCGATTCCGGTTTCAATTCCAGAGCCGTTTTTTTGCCGTTTCTGGTTGCTGCTGTTTTATCGTTCCCATTCTCAAGAGATTTTCGGAAACGGTGAAACAACGGCCCTGTTGTTTCTGGGGCCCACCAGAGTCGGTGAGGTGGTCCGTGGCACCCCCCGGGCTATAATACTTAGGACCCCCCACCTCACCCCAACCTTCGTCGGCGCACCAAAGGGGGAATTGAGAGGGCTTGCCTTCTTGGAAGGCGGCAGGGCTTGTCAGGAACCCTCCGAAGGCTCAGAACCTTTCTCGAGAGGCCAGAAGACCTCCGTCAGGAGGGAAATACACACAGACACAATTCATCGTCGATTCCCCAGAGAATATGGGAAAATATGGGAAGCGGGGGGGAAGACAAAAACCCAGAAAATATGTAGAAATATGGTGAATCCTGTTACTTGTGTGAGTTCATTTGTGTGTCCCAGGATCCCTTCAACCTTTCTCGAGAGGCCAGAAAGCCTCTGAGCCGAGCCTTCTGACAAGGCTCGCTCCCTTGGCCTGTCGCCGTGGGCGCGCCGCCGATCTTGGACCCCCACACACAGGGCCCACTTCGACTCCTTCGACTCGAGTCGATTATGTTCGACGTCGATTCCGACTCCGATCCGATTCGATTCGATTCGAATCCAGTTCCGGTTCTGATTCGATTCCGGCGCTGGACCCCCGCCCAGGGCTCATGCCGATTATTCTGACTCGATTTCGATGTTGATTCGATTTCGATTCCGACTCCGATGTTGATTTGATTCGATTTCTGATTCTGATCCAGATTCCGCCTCGTTCGATAGAGTCCTTACTGCCGGCTCGGAAGCATGTCCCTTCACGTCACACCAAGGCCCAGACCACAACCGAAAGACACATGAAGCCTTCCACGCCCAACCCCGTCCACCTCGGCGGGCATGTTGTCCGAACGCCCCCTCCATAAAGTTCTAAACGGGCTTGCGCGTGCGGGGTGGGCCCTAGGGCCATCCACTCCTTACATACGAGTTTTATCAATGAGAGTTGGAGCCTGGTTTCGGCGATTCTGCCCAGGACGTCCTCACAAGTTGACTGGTTTCGCTCCTTGTTTCGCCTGGTTTCGCCTGGGTGGTCGGCGCAAGCGGCTTGAGGCATCCTCGTGCTTTGTTTCGCCACTGGTTTCGCCCCTGGTTTCGGCGCGGTTTCGCCTGAGACGTCCTCGCAATTCCTGGTCAGGGGCGCTCTCGCCCGAGGCGTCCTCGCAACTTGCTTGGTCTCGGGCCTCGGCAGTGCTTTTTGGTCTGGCTTCGGCTCGGTTTCGCTCGGGACGTCCTCGGAACCTGCTGGGTTTCGCCCGGTGTCGACGCGGTTTCGCTTCGAGACGAGCTCGGCGAGAGCCGAGAGAGAGCTCCGGCAGGCGGCCCTGGAGCCCCGCACCCTGTGGTGGGGCCGGCGGGCGCACGGGAGGACGATTTCTGGCTGCTGTCGGAGGGCTTCCTGGACCCGCCCGAGCTCGCCAGGGTGGCCGCCGGAAACCTGCGGAAGAGGACGGGCGGGCGGGTCGCCGTGAATCTGGGCCTCCTAGATGGGGTCACAGTAGATGGGGTCGGAGGATCGCACCAGATCGCCGATGCATCGCCGATGCAGCTCGATGTGGAGCCCGATTTCCTTCACGTCGACGTCGCCGATGCATCGCCCACGTCGACGCCTCATCCCCGGTGCATCGCCGGTGCATCGCCGATGCATCGCCGATGCATCGCCGATGCATCGCCGATGCATCGCCGATGTATGGGCGATGCGGCGCGATCCTCCGACCCCATCTACTCCAACCCCGTCTAGGATGCCTCTGGTGAAGCGGACGGGTCCTGAGGGTGACGGGTCCTGCGGCTTTCCCCGGTTCCTGGGCCCCATCCGCGCGCCCCCGGATGGTCCCGAGGCGGCTCAGGGCGCAGAGGCGGTTCCGGGGGGAAGGCCCCGGGGCCCAGGACGTGGTGCCCGCTGGCCCGAGGGTGTGTGAGGGGTGCCCTGGCTTTGGAGCCGTCTGAGGGTCTGAGGCGGCGCGCCTGGGTGAGACAGTAGCGGGTGCGACCAGGAGCGCGCAGGATAGATTGATGGGCGCGGGTAGAAGAAGAAACAACAGCCACGCAGACATGAATCCCACCAGCCCTTTAGGGCGTGAGTGGTTTAGAGAGCCCCCTCTGTCCTCAACCCCCCTTCTTCCCCTTCGGGGAGGGGTTTACCCCTCCCCCTACCCCCTCCCCCTGGGCCTGGAGAGGGCGTCCCGCGGGTGGTTGGAGGGGTCTTCTTCGACTCCTGGGAGGGCCAAAAAACGGCGACCCTCACGAGGATTCTGGCCCCGTCGGGGGGGCCCAGAAAAAACCCTCTCCTCTTCTGTGAAGCCAAAATCTTTGCTTTTACGAGGGTTTTGGCCCCATTTTGGCCTCCCGAGGGGGCCGCGCCCATCTTCCTTCATAGCAAAATCATTGATTTTACGAAGGTTTTGGGCTCATTTTGTCCTTCTCAGGGGGCAGCGCTTCTTTGCGCTTCTGAGGAGGTCGCAAGAGGCCCCAAGATGGCCCCAAGAGGCCCCCAGGAGCCTCCCAAGAGGCCTCCAAGAGGCCCCCAAGAGGCCCCCAAGAGGCCCCCAAGAGGCTCCCCAAGAGGCCCCAGAGGAGAGGAGGCCCCCAAGAGGCCCCCAAGAGGCCCCCAAGAGGCCCCCAAGAGGCCCCAAGAGGCTCCAAGAGGCCCCCAAGAGGCCCCACGAGGAGCCCGAACGACTCACACCAGGACGAGGGGCCCGAACGACTCACACCACGAAGAGCCCGAACGACTCACACCACAAGGAGGGGCCCGAACGACTCACACCAGGACGAGGCGCCCGAACGACTCACACCACGAGGAGCCCGAACGACTCACACCACGACGAGGGCCCCGAACGACTCACACCACGAGGAGCCCGAACGAGTCACACCAGGAGGAGGGGCCCGAACGACTCACACCAGGATGAGGGGCCCGAACAACTCACACCACGAGAAGCCCGAACGACTCACACCAGGACGAAGAGCCCGAACGACTCACACCACGAAGAGCCCGAACGACTCACACCAGGAAGAAGGGCCCGAACGACTCACACCAGGACGAGAAACCCCAAACGACTCAAATCACGAGGAGCGCTTTCTCTCCCTCCTCCTCCGCCTCGTCCTTCTCCCGCTCCCCCCACAAGGAGGATGTACAAGGAGGCGGGAGGAAGGAGGAACAGGGGAGATATGCGGGGCCAAACGGACACACGCCTGAAAAACACGACTGTCGCCATGCTTCGCATGAGTTGCTGTTGTGAGATGGGCTGGTGGGGATACGCGAAGCGTAAAGAATTTTTGGCGCTCCGCGTGTATTTCTCGGCTCTGCGCCTGGGCCCCACCGTGGGCCCCCCCCGGCAGCGCCTCCGGCGCCGCCCCTGGCGCGCTCCGTCCGCCGGGGAGGGGGGTCCGGCGCGGTTCGAAGACACCTGCTCGGCGCGCCAACAGTTGATGTTTATGTGGCTTCTCCATTTTCTAACGGAGGCCATGAAGTCCACTCGGCCGAACGCAGCCGGCTGCGGCGCAGCCGAACCCACCGAGCCGCGAACACCTTTGGCTCACCCTGGTCTCGGCGGCGAGCCCGGGGGGGAAGCGAGACGTACGGGGCGGGCCTTCTCAGAAGGCCCAGCAGTCCCCCAGCCTTCTGGAAAGTCCCTGGAGCCTTCCCCGAAGACACCGAAGACAACTTAACTCCGAAGGCGCTGGGGCTTCCGAGAGGCACCGCCGCCTCCTGTCAGTATCGTTTAACCGATTCCCATCCCCATCCCCATCCCGAGCCCCACCATCTCACCGCCCCAGTTGGGGATCCACCCCTCGAAACCCGAAGCGAGCAGCCTACATCTCAATCGAGGGGGGGCAAATCGGCCACTGGGGCCCAGGCCACACCCGTGGGCATAGGGATCGTTTCAACGCTGCTCATCCTGGGAGGGCCTTTTTTCTCCTCCTCGCTTCCCCCCCGGGGCGCGCCGCCGCGCAAGATCAGCTCGGTGTGATGTGGGAAGGTCGGGTTGACCCAAAAGGGGGTCCAGCGACAAGGGGGTGGTGCAATAGATTCGGTGCAATAGATTTGTAGGGTTGCAATACATTTGGGGCGTGCAATACATTTCGGGGCGCAAGTGTACTGCTGTATTTTCGCGTGCGATGCATGACTTGCAATCCAACGCCATACAATTCTCCGGCGCAGTACATTTGCAACACAATTGCCCCAAATCTATTGCCTCCCCCCCCAGGTGCCCGCCGCCGATGGCGGCGACAGCGGCGGCGGCGGCGGCGGGTCGCCCTGCCCGTCGCAGCCGTCGCTCGTAGCCGTAAGTCGGGCCTGCCCCTCTACAGGAGGAGAATTCCCAAATAGTCAAACAATCGTCAGGGGACGATTTGTTTTCGCATTGTTTATCTATTCAGCGGCATTCGTTTGGGCTTTTTGAATTTTTCGCCCAAGATCCCCCTGCAGGGGGAACATGCCCGACCTAATCGTAGCCGTCGCGGCGACGGCGACGGCGGCCGGCGGCGAGGGGCAGAGCTGTCGTTCGGCGGCGAGCGAGGGGGAGAGGCGAGAAGGAGAAGGCCCTCTCAGAACCAGGCGGTCGCACACACGGACGATTTTTTGAGTCTTTTTTGGACCAGCGGAATATTTGTTGTCTGACTATTTTTTTTGGTTCGTCCAACATCCGCCTGAAGGGGGACACGCTCGACCTAAGTCAGGAGGAGAAAAAACACACACACAGACACAATTAATCGTCGATCCCCCAGAAAATATGGGAACATATGGGAATTGGGCGGGAAGACAAACACCCAGAAAATATGGGAAAATATGGGGAATTATTTTATTTGTGTGTATTTATTTGTGTGTCCTGGGGCCCCTTGACTAAGACTATTCTTATTTTTCTTCCAGAATCCTCAGGCGACCGCAGGCATGGATCAAGGGGGCGTGGATTAGCGGCGGGTTCCATTGCCATGGGAAATCGCGGATCTCCGCCGCCGAGCGAGGCGGCACCGGCAGCATTTTTGGGAGGGCGTCTCCCCCGATCCATGGATTTGGCGACCGCGCGCCGAATCCATGGATCGCTATTCCATGCTTGCGTGCCCCCGACAGCAGGCGGCGGGACTTCTCGAGGTCAGAGGAGGCCTACCCCTCGCTCGTTTTCCCATTTTTGGGCCTCCTGGGCGGTCTTCGTTACCACCGCCGGCTTCGCCTCGAAAGTCTGGTCAGAACGCATCCCGGGAGAGGTCCAGGGAGTAGCGGTATCGGAACCTTCTGCTCTCCCCAAGAGGGCCCCCTCGGGGGGGCTCCAAGATTTGAGTCGGGCGTGTCTCTCTACAGGAGGAGTATTCAGAAACAGTAGAAACATTGTCTGGGGACGATCTTTACAGAATCTCGTTTTCTATTTTGTTGTAGTGTATGTTCAGAGTTTTTCGGTAGTATTCTATTGTCTGGGAACGATTCGTTTCTAGTTTTTATTGTTGAGTATTTTTCATTTGTCGTCCAAAATCCGCCTGTAGGGGAACATGCCAAACCTAATCCAAGATGGAGCGAGAAGCCGGGGGCACCCTGGTCCAGGGGCACCTCCAGGAGCCCCCCGAGCCCGAGGAGCGTCCCGAGAGCCAGAGGCCCCTCCTGTGCCCAAAGGGGTCTTCATGGTCTCTAGGCCTCCTCCTGGGTGGGGTCGGATTGGATGGGGTCGGTGGATCGCGCCGCATCGCCGATGCATCGCCGATGCGGCTCGATGTGGAGCCCGATTTCCTGCACGTCGACGTTGCCGATGCACCGCCCACGTCGACGATGCATCTCCGGTGCATCGAGGATACATCGCCGACGCATCGGCGATGCGCAGCGAGCCCCCGACCCCGTCCACTCCGATCCCATCCGGGAGGCCTCTACGGTCAGCGTCTCGACTGCACCGCTCTTCACTGTGAAACTCAAGGGAACTTTTTCATGGGTCTTTTCTATGTGCTCTATCCTGTAGGGATGCTCCCTGGCGCCTCCTTCATGGGAGATCTCCCCGATCCTTGCGGAAGAAGAGAGGTCCTTGCTCTCTGTGGGGGGGGGGGACTTTGCCTAAGCTGTTCGGGCGAAGAGAAATATGCACATGCACCGATCTTGGCCATGCCCATCCTTGGCCCAGGATCAGTGCATAGGCTCTCCTGGCCAAGGCAGGAGGGCGTATGCACCGATCCTGGGCCCAGGGTGGGCCTGGCCAGAATCGGTGCATGTGCATACTTCTCGTTCCTCCAGCTGTCCTCTACTGGGATCTGGAGTGATTGCCTCCAGAGGAGGGGCGTCCTGGAGCAGCGGGACGAGCGCGCCGGCGGCCTGGCCCTCGAGGGCGTGGAGCCGGTGCAGCACTGGGTGCGGTCGGCGGACGGCGCCCGGGTGCCCTTCTTCCTCGTCGGGCCCAGGGGCTCCGGCGAGGACGGCCCCCGCGCGGCCTCTTTCAGAGGATTCTCTAGGGGAGCGTGAAGGAGGAGGAGGAGGAGGAGGAGGGGGAAGGAGGAGGGGGAAGGAGGAGGAGGAGGAGGAGGGGGAGGAGGAGGAGGGGGAAGGAGGAGGAGGAGGAGGAGGAGGAGGAGGAGGAGGAGGAGGAGGAGGAGGAGGAGGAGGAGGAGGAGGGGCCGCCTAAGCCCTTCGGAGAAACCCTTCCCTCCCCCTGGGACAGGGCCTCTTCTCTAGGAGAGCGTGAAATACCTACCCCGCTTTCGCTTCCAGGCAAAACCAAGCCATACCACGCGCCTCTTCGTCAAGCGGCCTGACCAGTACAGGCCATAGTTTGGCATCGCTGGGTATCTCCTGGCAGCGAGGGTGGTCAAAAGCGAGGTCGGTTTGTTTGCCCCCTATTATCGAGGGGAACAAAAAGTGGCATAAACATAAAAACCTCGGAGGTCCGCGCGGATTTCTCGGATCGGCGCTGGACCCCCCTCCCTGGCGCGCGGAGCGCGCCAGGGGCGGCGCCGGAAGCGCCGCGGGTGTGGTCCAGCGCCGATCCGAGAAATCCGCGCGGACCCCGAGGTTTTATGTTTATGCCTCGAGCCCCTCCTGGATTATCGGCGGCGTGCGAGGGGGGTAATTGAGATCGAGAAGGCCCTCTCAGACGGGGGCGGGCTGAAGCCTTCCAGCCTTTTGGGGAGTTTTCCGTGTCTTCGGGGAAGGCTTAGGGTGGAAACTTCTCAGAATGCCAGGGGACTTCCGAACCTTCTGAGAAGGCTCGCCCCTTCGAATCATCGAGGATGAGTGTTTTTGTTTTGACACGAGGGAGCATGCCGACACCGATGCCCTTCATTCGTTTTCGCCTAAACGGGCCACCTGGCTGGCTCTCGTTAGTACGGCTGGGTTTGCCTCGGGATCCTGGTCAGAACGCAGCCTCGGAGAGGGGCGGGAAGTAACATCCGTCGCCGTATTTTGGTCTGTCTCTCATCCTCCTCGTCCCTACCTGACCGTCCTCGCCTTTTGCACCGATCTTTGCCAGTGCGGGCGCTTCCAGGACAGGTGCATACTTCCGCCTTCTGGCCAGATGAGGACGGCGAATCCAGGTCTACCCATTCTGGGCAGAGCATTGGCTTGGGCAGAACTCGGTTCAGCTGGGTGGATTGAGGGTGTTCTCCTGCCTGTTTCTCTCCGCCGTCGTCCGCCTCCTCCTCCTCCTCCTCCTCCTCCTCCCCCTCCTCCTCCTTCTCTCTTCCCTGGCAGAGGGCGGCGAGAGTCCGGCGGAGAGCGGCGGAGACAAATCGAGGCCATCTTCGCCGGCGGACGCTGGCGGTAGGCCGGCGGACGCCAGCGGAAGCAGAATTTGTCCTCCGAGAGGTGGCACTTTTTTGGAGGGGTCAGGGTTTCCGGAGCCCGCCCCAGAGATCGTGCATGTTGAAAAATCAAGGCGGAGGTCTTTCGCCGTTTTCGGCCTCTGGAGGGACCGTCAAAGAACAACTCAGGATGAGAAGCGGGGGGAGCCCCGTCGTGAAAAATCACGACGTCGGATCTCTGGGGCCATGTGATGGGCCATGCGCCAGAGTGACCCTTCGCCGGAGTGACCTCAGGGTGCGGGCCCACAGGCCCCCCCCCTTGGCAGTGGCTTGCGCGCGTGGATTTGGGCACAGAGCCGCGCACCGAAGGTTGCTCTTGCCCAGGGCCACTCTTGCGTGTGGCCGATGTGACGCACATCAGCCCCCGTGGCTTCCGCCGACAGGCCAGACGCCAGGCTGAAGCAGATGCGGGAGACGGCGGCCGCCCAGCAGGGCGGCAGCTCGAGGCTGACGGCCGTGGTGGGCTCCCCAACCACCGGCTCCAAGGTCCCCCAAGGGGGGAGAGAACATGTCCACGAAGCGTTGTTCGCAGCCGCCACTGCACACATTCCAGTGGGCACATTCCTCGGTCACCGAACGCGTTCCACCACTCGCAAAGTGCCTACTCGCAAACGTCAGAAAGGCAAACATGTCTTCCTCTATGTCATGGATCGTAGATCCCCCGCGGCGGATCCAGGTCATTTGCGAGTAGTTACTCTGCGAGTAGTGGAACGCGCTTGTCCACTCGGAGTAGGTTCGCGAGCGTGAGACTTCGAGAAGTATGGGCTCCATGTTTCGTTCCCCCGCGTACCTTCGTGGGTCTATGTGCGGCTCTCCATCCAAGGCCTCGAGCAGCGGCGGCGGCATCTGGAGCAGCGACCTCGCCGCCGCGGACCTCGTGAGGCGGTCTCGTAAGCTTCCGTGAGAGAAGGCAGAGATACCGACACCGCTAGCCTTCCCTCGTTGCCACAGCTGGCTTCGCTTCGAACCTCCTCCGCCGCCGCCGCCGCCTCCCCCTCCTCCTCCTCCTCCTCCTCCTCCTCCTCCTCCTCCTCCTGGTCAGAACGCACCCCTGACGAGGTCCAGGGAGTAGCGGTATGGGAAAATTTGGTTTGTGCCCCAAGCGCTGAGCGGAGGTCTGCGCGGATCTCTGGCACCGGCGCTGGGCCCCCCTTCATAGCGGCGCCCTGGCGCGCTCTGCGCGCGCCATCGCCGGGGCGAGAGATCCGCGCGGAACTCGCACGGGTTTTTGCTTGTGCCATGTTTCCGTCTGCCAGGCAGGCGGTCCAGGTGCCCGGCCGGATCCACCTATATTGGCTCGTGAAGAGCTCGGCCGAGCTGCAGTGGTGCCACAGCATGCTCGTGGGGGCCGCCGACGGCCC
>CAUYUJ010017703.1:22500-37500 GCA_963575745.1 Prorocentrum cordatum | reverse complement strand
GCTGATGCTGATGATACTGCTGATGATGCTGCTGCTGATGATGATGATGGTGATGATGATGATGATGATGAGGATGATGATGATGATGATGATGATGATTAGGATGATGCGGCTGCTGCTGCTGATGATGATGAGGGTGATGATGATGATGATGATGATGATGATCGTAATGACGAGGATGATGATGATAATGATGATGATGATGATGAAGCTGATGATGATGCCGATGATGATGGCGATGATGATGATGATGATGATGATGATGATGATGATGATGATGATGATGATGATGCTGATTATGATGATGATGATGATGCGTACGCTGAGGATGATTGTTATGATGATGACGATGCTGGTGATGCTGATGACTAATATGATGATGATGCTGATGATGATGCTGATGATGATGATGCTGATTATGATGATGATGATGATGATGATGATGCGTACGCTGAGGATGATGGTTATGATGATGACGATGCTGGTGATGCTGATGACTAATATGATGATGATGCTGATGATGATGCTGATGAAAATGATGACGATGATGATGATGATGATGACGATTCTGGCGATGACGATCATGATGCTGATGACGCTGATGCTGCTGATGATGATGATGATGAAGATGATGATGATGATGATGCTGATGATGATGATGATGACGATGATGATGATGATGATGATGATGATGATGATGATGATGATGCTGACGATGATGAATATGATGATGATGATGCTGATGATGCTGATGATGCTGATGATGCTGATGATGCTGATGACGATGATGCTGCTGATGATGATGAGGATGATGAGGATGAGGATGAGGATGAGGATGAGGATGAGCATGAGCATGAAAATGAGAAGGATGCTGGTGAGGAGGGGGGGGGAGGATCATTTAGAGCAGGATGGCGAGGAGGAGGAGGAGGAGGAGGAGGGGGAGGAGGAGAAGGAGAAGGAAGAGGAGGAGGAGGAGGACCAGCACGCATCCTGACATGGGGGTTCTGCCGTCTTGGCTGCAATCGCGCGGCGGCGCGGAGATCTGGTTGGCGAGATCGGGCCGCGCGCGGGGGGGGGGTCACTCTCCCCGCGCGCGCTCCCCGCTCCAGCCCTACCTACCCTCCTCCCGCTCCTGCTCCTGCTGCTCCTGGGCTAAATCTGCCAGGAGCTGGGCCAGGGGGATGAAGGGGCGAAGGTGCACCCTGGGCTTCTTGGGGTGCCTTCCTTGACACATCTCAGTCCATGCATACTTGGATCCACGGGTGCCGATGATGCCTAGTATGATGATGATGATGATGATGATGATGATGATGATGATGATGATGATGATGATGCTGATGCTGATGCTGATGATGCTGATGATGCTGATGATGATGAGGATGATGATGATGATGCGGACGATGCTGACGATGCTGATGATGCGGATGATGCTGATGCTGTTGATGTTGATGTTGATGCTGATGCTGATAATGATAATGCTAATGATGCTGATGCTGCTGCTGATGATGCTAATGATGATGCGGCTGCTGATGCTGATGATGATGATGGGGGAAGAGGAGGAGTAGAGTAGATAGTGGTGATGCTGCTGCTGCTGATGATGATGCCGGTGATGGTGGTGGTGGTGATGATGATGATGATGCTGATACTGATGCTGATGCTGAAGGTGATGATGCTGATGATGATGATGATGCTGCTGATTATGATGATGATTTTGATGTTGATGATGCTGGTGATTATTGATGATGTCGAACATGCTGGTTATGAGACTTAGAAAGGGAATGAGGATGAGGATGAGGATTCTGTTGAGGAGGGGGAGGGGCATAATTTAGAGCAGGAGGATGAGCAGCAGTTGGAGGAGGAGGAGAAGTAGGAGTATGAGGATGAGTAGGAGGAGAGGGATGCCGATGATGACTATGATGATGCTGCTGATGATGATGCTGATAATGCTGCTGCTGATGGTGATGAGGATGCTGGTGATGATGACGATGATGATGCTGATGATGATGATTATGATGATGTTGAGTGCGATGTGGAGGATGAGACAGAGGAATATGCGGAGGATGCATGTGTTGGTGATAAGAACGGGGACTCGCACGGCCATGATTGGGTGCCGTTGATAAAGGCGGCGATGACGACAAATGCGACGACGATGATGAGGCTGATGATGGCACGGATGTCGTTGCTGTTGGTGATGATTTTGGTAATTTTGATGGTGATGCTTATGATGATGATGCTAATGCTAATGCTAATGCTGCTTATGATGCTGCTGCTGACGATGATGATACGGATGATGATGCTGATGATGATGATGCTGCTGATGCTGATGCTGATGATGATGATGCTGATGCTGATGATGATGATGATGATGATGATGATGATGATGATGATTATGCTGATGATAATGATGATGATGATGATGATGATGATGATGATGATGATGATGATGATGATGATGATGATGATGATGATGATGCTGCTGGTCGTGATGCTGATGATGAGAATGATGATGATGCTGAGTGTGATGAGGAGGATGAGACAGAGGACGATGATGCGGGGGCCAGTGTTGGTGATAATAATGGGGACTCGCGTGACCATGATTGGGTGCCGATGATAAAAAGGTGGCGATGACGGCAATCGCGACGACGATGATGATAAGGCTGATGATTGCACGGGTGTCGTTGCGGTTGATGATGATGTTGGTAATTTTGATGATGCTGATGATGATGATGCTGATGATTATGCTGATGATGATGCTGAGGATGAGGGGGTGATTCGTACGAATGCGACGGCGATCATTATTCCTATGCTGCTACGGAGGGTAATTATGGCGGTGATGATGATGTTGATGGCGGTGGTTGTGTTGGCGGTGATGGTGGGTAGTGATGATGGGGTGAACGTGATGGTTTTGATGACGATGCGGCTGGTGTTGCTAGTGACGAGCAGTATGATGCTGATGGTGCTGTCATGGTATCAATTATGGGACTGAAGGTGCGGAGGAGGAGGAGGAGGATTGTGGGCTGGGTGCGGTGTTTTTTTGTTCGTGGGGGTGGGGGGATGGTGGGGATCAGGAGGAGGACGATGAGGAGGATGAGGATACCGAGTAGGATGATGAGCAGGAGATGAGGATAATAAGGATGATGATGAACATGAGAAATAGGATGGGGAGGGCGAGGAGGAGGAGGATGAAGAGGATAGGGAAGAGGAAGCTGAGGAGGAGTAGGAGAAGGAGGCATGCACAAAGATGACGAAGACGACCTGCCAGTACTAATCGAACAAATGTACACCAGTGCAGCAAGACAGACGATGAACCAACCGAGGCTCGACCCCCGCAAGCTAAGAGACCTGAAGCACATCGACAAGTTCAGGAAATAACGCCAGCGACAACCACACATGGTAGACCGACATCAACACGCACGCCCACGAATTGACTCAACAAGTGGAAAGAGCAGCACAGACAGCATTTAAGCAAGCCTACATACGGCAGCACAAGCCATACATCACCGAGCCCAGCTTTGCATTGCTGAGAGTGAGAAGGGCATGCCAGATGCCCGTGCGCTCGCTAAGGTACGAAGGCGACACCCCTTGGCCGAAATCCAGATCACCAAGCTAGCTATTCAGCTGAACGGCACCAGCATACGTACGTTCACGGCAATGGGAGCACTTCGACGGACCGATGCCTTCATCAGCCTCATCCTTAGCGCGACCATCTTGGTGCACTACGAGACCGACCACTACGAGTTGGCAGTGGCAGTTATAGCTTTTCTTTGAGACTCATCGCCGCAGCTCACAGGCGCCATAGAGGCCGATCGCTTTAGTTTCCTAGAGAAACGCGCAGCACATAGTCGACGACATTGCGAAACACGTCCCCACCAAGGAATTGAAAGCAATGAGGAGATAGCTAATCTTTGGGAGAAGGCCGCCCAGAGTAGTACCAGAACGTCAATACGCACTCGACCCAGGGGGTAAACTCATCGACAGCACAAACAAACAGGTGGCGGCCGAATTTTCACCACTTCACCATTGCAGAGCACTTCCTCATCAAAATCCCACGGGGGATATGCCAACTACAGCGAACATGCGAAGGACGCAATCATCATCAGCACCATGCTGGACACCCTCATCGACAACATCGCGACGGGGACGAATGAACATAATTCGTGACAGTGGCGCGAAGAAGCAGTCATACAAGGGGGGCCCGACGGCATCCTGGATGACCTAGCAGCGGCAGAACCCGAAGAAATTACAAGGCTGCTCCACCCGCTCATCACCAAGGCCCAGGTCGTCACATTGGAACCACTATCCCACAACAAAGGCTGGCAGGCAATCTTCGCCAAACCCGGCAGCACCAAACTGGACACAGCAGCGCGATGGATGATACTCCTCAACAACGTCATCGCGAGGCGCCACCGCAGCTTCTTGCGGGGAAGGCTCAAGGCAATAACCGCTGACCTGATGTTGGGTGCGCAAGTTGGAGCAAGGCCACACCACGGCTCTGACTTCGTGACCCACACCACGGTCACCTACCTCGATGAAGTGAAGATGGAGGGACACACTGCGGTGATGCGGTTCGTCGACACCAAGGACGCCTTCTGCTGAGTGGTCTCTTACAGAGGGTATACAATATCAGCACCGAGCTGGACGAGATCATCGACCTCATGATGACCATCGACATCCGAAGTATCTATAAGGAGGAGGGATGGAGGAGGATGAGGAGGAGGATGAGGAGGCGGAGGCGGAGGTGGAGGAGGAGGAGGAGGAGGGGGAGGAGGAGATCGAGGAGGGCGAGGAGAGCGAGGAGAGCGAGGAGGAGGAGGAGGGCGAGGAGGGCGAGGAGGGCGATGAGGCGAGGAGGACGCGGAGGAGGAGGAGAAGGAGGACGAGGAGGAGGAGGAGGAGGAGGAGGAGGAGGAGGAGGAGCTCGTTCTTCGCCGCGAGGCGGCAGATCCGCCACTCGTGCCGGCGCGCGCCGCCCGACGGCGCGCGACCCCCGCGGCGGTGGCGACGCTCGCGAGTATTGGTGGCGCGCTGGGGGGGGGGGATGAAGGCGGCGGGTCTTCTCAGAAGCCCGCAGGCTTTCCGAGAAGGCCGGAGGCCTTCGGCCCCCCCCCCCCAGGGCGCGCCGCCAAGAGCGAGGACAAGCCTGTCCACGGACCCGAGGACAGGCAGCTGGCCAGACGACAGACCGGCGGAGGGTTTCCAGCCCGGCCGCGCCACAGCCTTCGCGGCGCACAGGCGTCGGATGACGCGCGTGGGTGGCCGAAGGGCGCACTCGCTTTTCACCCGCGGGGGCGGCGCTGCAGAGACAGATGTTGGCGCCAGAGTTGCATCAGGAGTCTGGCTCCAGCGCGGGCGGGGGATGCCGATTGTGACGACGACGATGACGGTGATGGTGATGGTGATGGTGATGGTGATGGTGATGATGATGTCTTTGATGATGACGATATTAACGATGCTATGATAAGGTGGTGATGACGATGACGATGATGATGGTGATGGTGGTGATGATGAGGGTTGTGGTGGTGATCCTGATGTTGATGCTGATGATACTGCTGCTGCTGCTGCTGCTGATGATGATGATGATGATGATGATGATGATGATGATGAGGATGGGGATGGGGATGGGGATGGGGATGGATATGATAATGAAGATGAATATGGTAACGATTATAATAGTATTGACGCTTCGCGTATCCCCACCAGCCCATCCAGAAACGATCAGCAGGGGAGTTGGTGAATCAGGGGCGGCAGAACGCATACAGTCGCGCAGCCGTCTTCGAGAACACAAGCATCACACATAGCTTCCCGCATTGAAGTTTAAGATGGAAATCCGTGCAAATTACGATGGTGCTTCGATGAGAGGTGAGGGGCATTTAGATGACTCGTAATGTCTGTTGCACTGCTTTGTATCTTAAACTGGCGTGCGTTCCGAAACTTGGAGGCACCTTGGGGCCCTTTTGGGATTCTCTTGGGCCCCTCTTGGGGCCTCCTGGGGCTCTTTCTTGGGGCTCTCCTGAGGTCCTCTTAGGGCCTTCTTGGGGCTTCTTGGGGCTCTTTTGGGGCCTTTTTGGGGCCCTCTTGGGGCTCTTTTGGAGGGTCTTGGAGCCCTCTTGGGGCTCTTTGGGGGGGTTCTGGGAGGCCTCTCGGGGTCGTCTTGGTCCTTATGGCTAAAGAAGGGGGGGGGGGGGGGCAATTCTTGCCACCCCCCTCGGAGGCTCAAAAATGCCGTCTTGGGACCCTCTTGGCCCGCTCTTGGAGCGCTCTTGGGCGCTCTTGGGGCCGTCTTGGGGCTCTCTTGGGCCCCTCTTGGGGCTGTCTTGGGCCATCTTGGGGCCATCTTGAGGCCTCAAGAGCCCTTCGGAGGCGAAAAAGCGAGAAGACAAACCACATTGATTTTCCTTAGGTTTTTGAAGGATTTTGGCCTCTTGGGGGGGGTCCTTGGAGGCCTCGGAGGGCACTTGAAACCGTCTTGGGGCCGTCTTGAAGCCTCTTGGACGTATGTCGGAGGTTATCTTGACCCGTCTACCGCTATCTTGGGCCATCTTGGAGGCCATCTTGCGCTCTCGGAGGCCCTCTTGGAGCCATCTTGGGCCATCTTGGACGCTGCTATGGGTCCGCCCCCCCCGTCCAAACGCAGGGAGGGGGGGGAGGTAAACCTCCCGAGCAGGGAAAGGCAGGAGGTTGGGAAGGGAAACGCTCTAGACCACCTGCGCCCAGAGGGCTGGTGGGATAATGCTGATGATGAGGATGAGGACGAGGATGATGATGCGGATAATGATCATGAGGATGATGGTGATGAGGATGCTGAGGATGAGGAGGTGGAGGATGAGGAGGTGTAGGGCCAGGATGAGGAGGATGAGGAGTAGGGAGTGATGGTGATGCTGCTGCTGCTGCTGCTGATGATGATGGTGGTGATGATGATGATGATGATGATGATGATGATGATGATGATGATTATGATGATGATGATGATGATGATGATGATCATCATGATGATGATGATGATGATGATGATGATGATGATGATGTTTATGATGATGCTGGTGGTGATGATGATGATGGTGATGGTGGTAGTTGTGCTGGTGATGATGATGCTGATGGTGGTGGTGGTGCTGGTGGTGGTGGTGAGGTGGTGGTGGTGGTGGTGGTGGTGAGGTGGTGGTGGTGGTGGTGGAGGTGATGATGATGATGCTGATAAAGATGATGATGATGGTGATGATGATGATGATGATGATGATGATGATGATGATGATGATGATGATGAGGATGAGGATGAGGATGATGATGATGATGATGATGATGAGGAGGAGGAGGAGGATGATGATGAGGAGGAGGAGGCAGGCCGTGTCGAAACGACTAGGGGTGCGACAGGAAGGAGTTACGTATGAGGCAACGGATGAGGAGGATAAGGCAGTATATGAGGCGGATGAGGATGCGCGGGCAGCACCGAGCTCGATGTGGCACTCGTGTTCAGACCAACAGATTCTGCTGTTACCATGACTTGGAAAGTGGCAGGTGTTCGACCACGACGGTTTATGTGTACCCGCGACAGGTTAGATCGGCGTTTGCTACGGCAAGTGCAGATCGCCATTCTCGGCACCGTTGTCGCTGCCATTCTTGCGCACTTAGTGTCACCCTCGTCATCCTCATCGTCCCTATCGTCTTCCTCCATATCGTCGCCATCATCGCCAGCAACTTGTGTACGCAAAGACGTGTCGCCGGCAATCTTCAGAACATTCACTCACGCCCCGTCTCGCGATGCACTATTCGATGGATCCTCCCAGGGAGGCCACAGCAACACGACCACTTCATGCGCTACGAGCTCCAACAATGGAATCGGGCTGATCCTCTGACTCACAGGGTTCGCTCTTGTCGTTCGGTGCTTGGCCAGTCCCTCGATATTCGTTTCAGGCAGATGGCTGTCGGCCATGCTCTGGAGCATACCCAAGGCGTGCTTTCTGAACATGTGATGTGGAATGGGCAGCGGTACGAGCGGGAGTTGTTCTCGACAACTGCCCGCTCTGGCCTCGCCCACACGCCATTCGCAGGTGGTCCCGTTCGTGGTGCCCAAGGATCTCTCGGCCGCGTTCCCCTCCTCCCCTTCCTCTTGATCCTCTTCCTTCGCACAAGAGCTCATCCCGAGCTATTCGGGCCTGGGTGATTGTGGGTATCTCGGTGGCAATGGTTGATCTGATGGTGTCCTTCGAGGACGTCCCAAGAACATCCCGAAGGCATCCGAAATCATTGTCGTCGTCGTCGTCGTCGTCGTCGTCGTCGTCGTCGTCGTCGTCGGCGTCTCTGGCGGAGGGGCCAGGAGGTCCCCGCTACTCCCCAGGCGCCCCAGGAGGTCTCCGGGGAGCCAGATCTTCGATCCGCCTCATTTTCCTCCTCGATACTTGCTTCTCGGCGTCGTCGTCGTCGTGGCCGCCGCCGCTGCCGCAGTTCCCGTCGCCGTCGCCGTCGCCATCGTTCCGTCTTCTTCGTCGCCGCCGCCGTCGCCGTCGCCGTCGCCGTCGCCGTCGCCGTCGCCGTCGCCGTCGGCGTCGGCGTCGGCGTCGGCGTCGTTGTCGTCTTCGTTGTCGTTCGACTCGCGCTGCCCCGTGAGGGTCCCTGCGCCCGCCCGACCCGCCTGTGTGGGCCCGCCCACCGGAGCCGACCCGCCCACCCCAAAGGCAATCCTGCCCGAGTGCGCCCCGCGCTTGGAGGTCCCGCTCGCCCGACCCGCCCGTTGGGGTCCATCTGCCCGACCTGCCTGCTGGAGGCCGCCCGCCCGACCCGATGGGTCCGCCCGAGTGACGGTCCTATTCGAGTGCTCCCGGCATCTGGATGTCCCGCCCGCCCGACCCGCTTGTTAGAGGGTCCAGTCGCCCGACCTGCCCGTCAGGGTCTGCCCGCAGCGAGCCCCGGGCGAAGCGGACCTCGGCGAGGGGAAGCTCCGGCGAAGCGAACTCCTGGCGACGCGAACCGGGGCAAGAGAAGCGGACCGAGCGTGCCCCTGGTGGAGCGAGCCTCGGGCGAGCCGAGCCCCCCGCGAAGCGAAGCCCCCGACCCGAGAGCTCTCTGCAGAGCGAGCCCGCGCCCTCCCCTTCCCCTGCCCCTCTGCAGCCGCTCTCTGGCCCAGGTGTCCGCGCCGCGCCGCCCGCCCCCCCCGTGCTGTCCCGACCGCCGCTGCAAAGGGCGATATGTTCGCCGCCTGCCCGCAGCAGGCGGGCTCGGCGGTGCCTGCCGTCGTGGGCTGGCCCGTGGTCCAGGAGACAGCACGGCGGGAGTTCCTTGGCCGTGTTCGGCCTCCGGGGGCCCTCGCTGGGCCCCAGGACCGTCGCGAAACGACTCGGGATAAAGAACCGGCCCTGGGGAGCCGGTCGGGACTTACGGGGGCCCCGTGTATGGACAAACATCAGACGTCACATGTCTGGGATTGCGAGCCCTATGGCCAAGACGCTAAAATAAGTAAGGAGCACTTCGGGTTCGGAAGGGTCTCGCTGTTCCTGAGGTCCTTTAGTAGTTGCTCCTCCAGCGCTCGTCGTGCACCCAGGCGCATTTTTGGGGCTAGAGGGTTCGTTCCTTACTCAGCGGTCCGTATGGCACGATGGCTGTACCTCTCTAGGCCTCCCAGATGGGGTCCGAGAAGATGTGGTCGGAGGATCGTGCCGCATCGCCGATGCATCGGCGATGCGGCTTGATGTGGAGCCCGACCTTCTCCACGCCGATGTCGCCGATGCAGCGCCGACGTCGCCGATGCAGCGCCAATGCGTCGCCGATGCATCGCCGATCTGGTGCAATCCCCCGACCCCGCCCACTCGGATCCCATTCGGGAGGCCTTGAGGAAACCAAAGCCACGGTTGAGTCGGGCACGTCCCTCTACAGGAGGAATATTCAAAAATAGTAAAAAATAGTCGGGGGACGATTTTTTGATTATTGATTCGACTACTTTTGAGGATTTTTTGACTATTGCTTATTTTTCTGCCAAAGTCCGCATGTAGGGGGACATGCCCGACCTGACGCTACATCCCCTGGGGTGCGTTCTGACCTCAATATCGAGGCGAGTCCGGCGGTGGCGACGAGGGCCCCCCAGGAGGCCCAGAAGAGGGGACAATCGGGCGGAGGGTAGCGGCATATAGGCATCTTCTCCTCTGAGGCCAAGAGTCCTCGTCTAGGAGGCGTCCAACCTCTGCGCGGCTCATGCACAACAGTTCCCGGATGCCCGCGGGGACCTCCAGTCCAGGGGCCCCCCGACGGGCTGGTGGCCACACCGTGTGGCGAGTCGGTGGGGCTTCGGGGTCGCCGCACGGCCCTGGGACTCGAGGCCCCTCTCCGAGCACCTCTCGGGCGGCAGGGGCCTCCCAAGGCCGTGCGGTGACGGGCCGTTTCCTCTGCAAGGTCAGCTTTTACCAAAATGCCGTGCGGGTACCAAAAGATGCCGCAAACGGGCCGTTTACCTTTCAAGATGTGAAGGGTAGATTTGGCATCTCTTTTGCCAAAATGCGGTGTGCACCAGAAGGTGGGACTCGAGCCCCTCTCCAAGGCCGTGCGGTGACGGACCGTGCGGTGAGGCCTTCGGGGACCTCGAGGCCACCGCCGGGTCTGCCGCCACACGGCCTCGGGAGCCTCGGCCCGTGCCGGCGCCAGGGGGTCCTCCACGGGCCTGGCCTCCGGCGCCGCCCGGAGGGGGGCGCGCCTCTGCCAGTGCCCGCCCACGAGGTCCGCGCGGCCCTGCGAGAGGTTTTGCTCACGTCGCCGTCGTCGTCTGTCGTTGTCGTCGTCTGTCGTCGTCTGTCGTCGTCTGTCGTCGGCGTCGTCGGCGTCGTCGGCGTCGTCGTCTGTCGTCGGCGTCGTCGTCGTCGTCGTCCGTCGCCCGTCGTCGTCGTCGGCGTCGTCGTCTATCGTGGTCGTGGTCGTGGTCGCCGTCGTCGTCGTCGTGGTCGTCGTCGTCGTCGTCGTCGTCGTCGTGGTCGTCGGTGTTGGCGTCGTCCCTCCACGGAAGACGCCTTAGCAGAGTAAAACGCAGACGCACCAAGAAAACCTAAATCGAGGAGAAGCCCAATTCGATGAAGCAGCCAGAGGAATCACGAGGAACGCTGCGGAATCCGGGAGGATCCCGAGGGATCTTGTGGGATGCAGAAGACTCCCCGGGGCATCTCTGCAGCGCGAGAGTGCCTCGGACCCCCGACGTGGGGATCTCTTCGTGCCGTGGAGCCCCGCAGGTCTCGGCCCACTCACGGGGGCCAGCTTCTCGTCCCGAGTCGCTTTCTGAGGGTCTCGGGGCCTGGCAGCAGGGCCCCCCTCAGGGGCCGAAAGCAGAGAGAACCACCACGACGCGAGGGGGCCTGGCGCATCGTTGCCGCCGCCCACGATCGGCGGCGGAGTCCGAGCCCCACCACGCCGATGCACGATTCAGGCAGCTCGAAAGGCGGCGGGGGTGGGGTCCGGAGTTCGTCGGACACGCGGCGAAGTCCGAACCCCACGCCCGCCTCCCATCGACTCGGGGGAGTCCCAGACCCTCGACGTCATGACTTTTTCACAGCGTCGACCCTCAGAGGTCTAGACTTATGTCGGGCCTGTCCCCCTACAGGGGGATTTTCGACGAAGAATAAAAAATACCCCCAAAAATAGTCCCAAAATGCTCCAAACATAGTCTGGGGACTATTTTTTGAGTATTTTTTTGACCTTTCTGGGGTATTTCTGGTGTATTTTTTAATTTTTCGTCGAAAATCCTTCTGTAGGGGGACACGCCCGACTTAAGTCTAGACTCACTCCCCCGGACCGGGCTTCGATCCCGAGTCGTTCTCCGACGGCCCCGAGGCCTGTCAAGGGCCTCCAGGGTCCGACCAGAGGCTGGACATGGCGAAAAGCCGCCCGTCATTCTAGGCCTTCTAGATGGAGGCCGAGTGGATGGGGTCGGAGGATCGCTCCGCATCGCCGATGCATCGCTTTTGCGGCTCGATGTGGGGCCTGATTTGCTTCACGTCGACGTCGCCGATGCATCGCCGACGTCGACGATGCGTCGCCGGTGCATCACCGATGCGTCGCCGATGCATCGCTGATGCATCGGCGATGCGGCGCGATCCTCCGACCCCAGCCACTCCGACCCCATCTCGGAGGCCTCCAGTCATGATTTTTTCATTGCCCGGGGGGTCTTGGATCGATGGCTGGTGGGGGTGGGGTGAAGTCGGGCATGTCCCTCTGCAGGAGAAGATAGTCCAAACATAACATGGGGACGATTTCTCTACCCTTTTTGATCATTTCCCAACCGTCCTGTGGTGTTGGGTCCTCGTTTTGAAGAGACGGTCCCTGCGTTCACTCCTCCTCCTCCTCCTCCTCCTCCTCCTCCTCCTCCTCCTCCTCCTCCTCCTCCTCCTCCCGCTGCCCCTCCCCCCTCTCCTTCCTCCCCCTCCTTGCCTCTGTCCTCCGAATGTCTGTGTTTCGGCGCACGCAGTGCAACGCTTCGTGGCCCCGTGGGGAGCTCCACCGAAGGCCCCAGTGGCAGGGTCCACATGGCGGCGCCGCCCCATTTTGGCGCACCCCTCACACGGGTCGTGGCCCCATGGGGAGCTCCACCGAAGGCCCCAGAGGCAGGGCCCACATGGCGGCGCCGCCTGATTTTGGCGCACCCCTCACACGGTTCGTGGCCTCATAGGGAACTCACCGAAGGGCTTAGTGGCAGGGTCCACATGGCGGCGCCGCCTGATTTTGGTGCACCCCTCACACGATTCGTGGCCCCATAGGGAGCTTTACCGAAGGGCCTAGTGGCAGGGTCCACATGGCGGCGCCGCCCCATTTTGGAGCACCCCTCACACGGTTTGTGGCCCCATAGGAAGCTTTACCGAAGGCCCTTCTGGCGGAGTTCGCACGGCGGTGCCGCCCCATGTTGGAGCACCCCTCACACAGGTCGTGGCCCTATAGGGAGCTCCGCCGAAAGTGGCGCCACAACACGATATTCACAATTGCACATGGTTGGGTCCTTCGCCAGGATTATTTTGAGCATTCTTCGATTTTTTTGTGTTGTTTTCAAAAATCCGCCTGTAGGAGGACATGCCCGACCTAAAGGTGGGGCTCGGAGGCCGCCACCGTGCGCGAGGCGCCGCAGCTGTGGCAGCCGCCCCCGGGCGCGCACGTCGCCGTGGCCCACCACGGCCTCGTGCAGCAGGTGCCGCCTGGGCCCCGGGTCGGCGGCGCGCGCCAGAGGGTGGAGTGAGGAGGTAGAAGGCCATCGGTACCGGCAGTCGGGGGCGGCGCCTCCTCCTCCTCCGCCTCCTCCACCACCACCACCACCACCTCCTCCTCCTCCTCCTCCTCCTCCTCCTCCTCCTCCTCCTCCTCCTCCTCCTCCTCCTCCTCCTCCAGGGGGCCTGAGCTGGATTGGGACCCCCAGAAAATCGGCCAGGAGGGGGGAGGAGGCCCAATTTGATTAGAACGGGTTCCCGGACCCGTCCCAGGGTCCATCTGGTGCAAGCTAGTCCACCCCAGATCCGCTTTTGACGGCCCCGGGGCCCGAAAGCAGCCCCTGGAGGCTGAAGAGAAGCAAACGGCACCTTCCCGAATCCCAGAGCCTCGAACCTCGAACCTCGCCCCCCTCCTCCCTGCTCGCCGCCACCAGTGCTGGGCCACCTCGGGCGCCCAGCCGGCTGCACGGCGGCAGGCTCGCCTGCGCCTCCGCCTCCGCTCGCGCTCGGCCCCGGGCCCCCCCCCTGACCGGGCCCCGGGTCGACCTCGGGCGCCCCTGTGGCTCGAAGCTGGCCTCGGGGCGCGCAGGCCCGGGTGCCCCCGACGGGAGAGGCCCACGTCGCCCACCAGGCCACCCCGACCCAGCCCGAAGGCCTCGTCGTCGTCGTTTTGCCTGCTTCTCCCCTCCTCGTCCCCCTCCGCCGGGCCGCGCAGCCTGCCCGGAACCAGCGTGGCGGCATGTAGGGCTTCTTCTCCGACTTTGGCTCTGAACTTAGAGGAACTTGCCCGTGCGTCGCTTCGAAGGCCTCGATTTGCCCTCCCTCGCCAGTGGGGGGGGGGTCGGGGAGCGCTGGAAGAACACATGGAACCCGTGCCCCCCCCCCCAACCCCGAAATTCGGGCGAAGTTCGGGTCTTCGGGTTGGGTTGGGGTGGCTCGGTATAGGTGGTCAGAGGCCCGGCGGCGCGCCCCGGACCCAGAATCTCGAGCCTCGAATTGTTGCCCCCCCTTCTCCGCTCGCTGGGGCCGATGCTGGGCCTTCTCGAGCCGCGCCCCTTCCCCAGACCCCCTCGAGTCATGATGTGATCACGACGGGCGGTCTCGCGCTGTTTTCGGCCTCCGGGGCCCTTCCCAGGCCTCGGGGCCGTCCAAGAACGACTCGGGATGTGTCGTGCGGGGTGGTCTATCGTTGCGAGTGGTGCAACCATAGCAGCGAATCTTAGACGTTCAGTCGTGCTCATAACTCCTTTGTCGTCGAGAAGAACAGAAACGGGTCCTGGGGAATGGGTCGAGACCTCTGGGGGCCGACGTTGCGAAAAAATCATGACGTCGGGGGTCTGGGTCGTGAGCCCCGCCCCCCTTACTGCGGGCGGCCGTGCTGTCCTCCTTCCTCGAGCGCTTCTGCTGGGTGGGTTCGGTAGCAAGTCATGGGAGCCTGGCGACCTCTTTAAATTCTGTCTTTAGCGTCGAGCGTCTAGGAGTCGATGAGATAGCGCTGATTTGGCGTCGGCTAGCGTCGATTCAGCGTGAGGAGGAGGAGGCCGAGGAAAAGGAGGATGAGGATGAGGATGAGGATGAGGATGAGGAGGAGGAGGAGGTGGAGGAGGAGGAAGAGGAGGAATAATAATAATAGTAATAATAATAATAGGAATCATAGTAGTCATAATACTACTACTAACAATAGTAGCAATGATAATAAGACGTAGTACCCCGCATATGCGGGTAAGAGTGAGGGGGCGGTGGGGACGTCGGCAGAAGCCCCCGCAGGAGCCACAGTTTCACAAACTATACGACGAGCCCGCCGCAGGCGACGATTTTTTCGTTAAATCAAAGTGGATAG
>CAUYUJ010017703.1:0-15000 GCA_963575745.1 Prorocentrum cordatum | reverse complement strand
GGAGGAGGAGGAGGAGGAGGAGGAGGAGGGGGAGGAAGGAGGAGGAGGAGGAGGAGGAGGAAGGAGGAGGAAGGAGGAGGAGGAGGCGCCGCCGGCAGGCTCTGCAGCAGGCCCCGCAGCCAAGCTGCCAGCCGGCCCCGCGGCCGCCCCCGCGGCAGGCGCAGCGGCAGGCCCCGGCCGAGGACCGCCGCGCCGTGGACATGGCCGAGGTGCCGCGGGCCCCGCGACCCCACGCCGTGGGCCAAGAAGAGGAACAGGTACCCATACCGCTACCCTTCCCTCGTTTTCCCCTTCTTGGGCCTCCTGGGAGGCGCTCGTCGCCACCGCTGGATTCGCCTCGAACTCCTTGTCAGAACGCGCCCTGGGAGAGGCCCGGGGAGTGGCGGTATCGGTATACCTTTTGGTTTCCCCGGTGGGGTGGCCTGGTGGGGCTTCGGGGCGGCCGCGCGGTCCTGGGGCCCGGGCCGCGCTCCGAGGGCGTCTCGTGCGGCGGGTGGCCGGCCGCGGCTTTTTGGGGCTCGGGCCGCTCTCTCTGGGGGCGTCTCGGGCGACGGGGTCCCAGTCTCGCTTCGGACCGTGCGGTGAGCTCTCGCGACGGACCGTGCGGCGCGGGCCGTGCGGTGGCGGGCCGTGCGGGGGCGGACCTCACGGTCTGTCGCCGCACTCGTTTCGGAGGCCTAGAGGTTGACACCAACGCCACTGTGGGCGACGTGCCCCCACCGAGGGAAGAGGCTCCCGATCTCGGTGATGGCGGTCATCTTCGGGCTTCTGAGGTGGCCGAAAGATTGTCACCAGCACCAACACCTAGGATCACCTTTCCCTGGTGGATGCAACCCTCGGTGTTGGTGTTGGTGTCCACTTCTGGGCCTCGAACGGTTTGGGACCCCCAAGAGGTGCTGCGGGCCCTCGACAGCCTCTACCGTGACGAGCTGCGGCCCTACGGCCGCATCCTCCGCAAGCGCCTGCAGGAGCGCGCGGCCGACGCGGGCCTCGGGCCGGTGAGCGTCGACGCTGGGAGGCTGCAGGCGGCCTGCCAGGGCTGCCCCGCACTCAGCGTGAAGGCGGAGGAGTCCACCGCCAGACCAGGAGGAGGAGGAGGAGGAGGAGGAGGAGGAGGAGGAGGAGGAGTAGGAGGAGGCCGGAGGAGGAGGAGGAGGAGGAGGAGGAGGAGGAGGGAGGAGGAGAGGAGGAGAGGAGGGAGGAGGGAGAGAATGGATGGAGGAGGAGGAGGAGGGAGGAGGAGGAGGAGGGAGGAGGAGGAGGAGGAGGAGGAGGAGGAGGAGGAGGAGGAGGAGGAGGAGGGAGGAGGAGGAGGAGGAGGAGGAGGAGGAGTGGTGCGGAGGAGGAGTGAGGTAGGAGGAGGAGGAGGGAGGAGGAGGAGGAGGAGGAGGAGAGGAGGGAGAGGAGGAGGAGGAGGAGGGAGGAGGAGGAGGAGGAGGAGGAGGAGGAGGGAGGAGGGGGGACGGGATGGGAGGGAGTGGTAGGGAGGAGGAGGAGGAGGGAGGAGGAGGAGGAGGAGGGGGAGGACAAGCTAGGTGCGCTCGCGTCATATCTGACATCCTACCCCTCCCTCCCATCCCTTACCATGGCGTAGATCCCCTCTCTACTCGCACAGTCGGATGTCGAGCAGGGCAATGATCCCGAAAGGGTACGCGATGCATTGTAGAGCACGGCATGGCATGGCGTAGACGAGCACCGCGAAGCGTAGTATCAACCTAGCATTGCATTGCATGCCGTGGCATGGCACGGGAAATGACGCCAGCGCTGCAGCGGGAGCACGAGTCGAAACGAGCGGAAGCGCGGAAATGAGGCCAGCGCTGCAGCGGGAGCACGATTCGGAACGAGCGGAAGCACGGACATGAGGCCAGCGCTGCAGCGAGAGCACGATTCGGAACGAGCGGGGCCCGAAAATGAGGCCGGCGCCTCAGCGAGAGCAGCATTTTGGGCAAACTTGCAGGCGAAAGCCTAACTCCGGGGAAGGCTTCCCGGGCGCCAGAAGCAGAAATTCAGCATTTTCAGAAGAAAAAATTGTATTGGAATGGCTTTTTTTCGGCGCCGCCTCGGAACTCGATTTTCCGGCGCCGGCCGGAACTGGCTCCGGACCCGGCCCGGGCGCCGGTCGGGTGTCCTGCCCGGGCGCCGGCTCGGGCGCCGGCCTGGGCGTCGCCCGGGCGCCGGAAACAGAAATTAGCTTCCCAGAGGCACTCAGCATCTTAAAATAAGAAACACATGTTATGTTAAAAATCATGTTATTTTTGTGTTATGTTATTTATTGTATTTCATGTTAGTATATGCTCTGCTACGCTATGATTTGCTATGCGTTGCAGGACCAGTCAAACATCGAACGCGCGAATGTGTTTTTCTCCACAGGCGAGACGATGATCGGCATTGTTTCCCAATGTGATTGCACGACACCAGCTGCACCATCGCCACCGTCATGTATGACACTATTTTAAACTCATCGTCACCATCGATTCCCCCTCGGAGGTCTGTAAAGGGGGAGGGGTGATCAGGGGGAGATGACGAGGTGGGGCACCCCAGCCCTTAACAGCGGGACCCTCCCAACGCTAGTGTCGCCCATCTTCCTGGCCGCCCGAATTGCGGCCAGGAAGATCGGTGACAGGTGAAAACATGGGGATCGCACAGGGGATCGTCAATCCGCCCTCGGGGTCGATCGCGTCGCGCCTGCCCTGCCTGCCTGCTTTTTGCTTGCGCGGGGTCGAGAGCGCCAACGAGATGCTCGCGGCAGCGGGGCAGGAGCAGGAGAGCCACGAGGACCGCCACTTCTCTTTTGTGCCTGTGCTTAAGTACCCCTCCTCCTCATCCTCCTCCTCCTCCCCCTCCTCCTCTTCCTTCTCCTCCTCCTCCTCCTTCTCCTCCTCCTCCTCCTCTTCCTCCTCCTCCTCTTCCTCCGCCTCCTCCCCCTCCTCCTCCGTCTTCTCATCCTCCCATTCCTCACGCTCTTCCTGCTCCTCCCCCTCCTCCTGTTCCTTCTCCTCCTCCTCCTCCTCCTCCTCCCTCCACACCTTGTTCCCACCACCCTCTTCCACCTCCTCGTCCTCCACCTCCTCCTCACATTCCTCCCTCCTTGGTTGCCGTCCCCACTCCTACGCAACGTTGTCGTCGTCCTCCGCCTGAGTCTCCTCATCATCCTCCTCGCCCTCATCACTACCATGAGTTACGTTGCCTCCTACGTGAATCGTTGGCGGTCCCTCGATCTGCTCAAATATTCAAAATGAGTTTGGCTACCTCCATTGCAAACGCTGGAGGATACTGCGCGCTGGCCCTCTGGCCCTGCGCGCCGCTGATCCACGTGCTAGTGGCGGACCCCCACCCACTCTCTGAGCCAGATTCGGCAGATGCCCGAGAGGTGTGCCGAACGAGACGGCGCTCGCTTGAACTGCTGGACTCTTTGATGAAGGCCAGCGCCACTGTGCGCGACACACGCAAAAGACCAGTCGCACGGCCCTCGTCGTGCGACGTGAAAAGGGTCACGGGTTTCAGCGACTTTGCGCCAAACCCGCCGAGGTGGGTTGCGATGCGATGCGCATGCACGACTTGAAGGGTATACATCACGTGCGGCACATCAAACAGTATCGAGCCGGTGGACTGTTCCAGCACGACGTGCACGCCCCTGCTGTCGGCGAGAAGGAACAGGAATGACCTCAGCGGTCGCAGCGCCCAAACACACATCCAATCATAACCGAGAGGTGGACGAATTCGGATCGGCAGGAGTGGATGCGCAGGGCAAAGCAGCAACATACTAGGGCAGGGTCGTGGCGGTATACACGGAAGCGGTGTAACACGGGCGGAGGGGGGGCTGTTTCTCCTCGCCGTCCCTCTACTCCCACTGCCGCCTCCCCCACTTCCTCCTCGTCCACCTCCGCCACCTGCTCTCGCCTTTGCTCCTCGCCTCTGCTCTGCATCCTCCTTAATCTCCTCCGTTTCCATTTCCGACCGCCCCCCTCTTACCCACCCCCTCCCGTCGTTTTGAGTCCTACCCCGCGACCCCTCCCCCTCCTTCCCCTATGATGTTATCCCTTCCGACTTCCCGCGCATTGTGCAGATGATCATCCCTGGTTTTGCTGCTCGATCCATCCCGTGCACGCGCGGTCCTTGATTGCCTTGTCCCTGCTGACTCTCTCGCCATTTCCGTCATTATCCTTCCATCCCTTTTTCCTCCTCCCCCCGCTCCTCCTCCTCCTCCTCCTCCTCCTCCTCCTCCTCATCCTCCTCCCCTGCCCTGCCCCCCACGTTGTCGGTTAAGGCCCCTGCATGACAGCAGCAGTGTGGTTGGCAGCCCTGACGTCCGCGCGAGATTCGTTGCCCCACCAGTCGGAGCGATCCCTGCGGGTGTGGCCCATGCACATGTTGAGCCACGTTGCACACTCAGGCTCCCGCATCAGCGTGCCAGCTGGCACGATTGAGAGGGTGCTCCACGCCGCCCACAGGACGCCCGACAAGGTGCAGATGTCCTCGGAGGCGTCGCACGTCCTCGGGCGGTGCGAGCTGGGGCGGGATGGGTAGATTTGGGGAGCTCACCGGGGTCGGGGCGCCGTTGGCCTTGAACTCCCACGCCGTTTTCTGCAACTCCTGGCCCCAGAACGAGGAGGAAGAGGATGAGAACGGGGGGGGGGGAGAAGGGCGGAGGAGGGAGGGAGGATGAGAGGGGCGTAGGAGGAGACGGGGGGGAACAGGAGGGGGAGGGAGAGGATGGGGCGGAGGAGGGGTCGGCGAGGGCGAGACGTACTATGGCAGCTTGGGCCCATCAAAACAAAACGCGGCAGCGAACGGATTTTCGGAAGCCGATCTAGCGAGGCGCTATGTGGTGAGGGTTGCGTGTTGGTCGTGGCATTGGTCTTGGAATTGCCGCCCTCGCTACTCGAGGGCGTCAATGTCAAGGCGCAACCATTCATCTTCATCGGCAGGCGAATCCTCCATCGGCTCACCATCTTCCCACGCGATAAAGCCCGCGCGCCACGGGCGCGGGCAAAGTCTCCATAAACGATCGGGAGCAGGTTTTCAAATATGATCCTGTGGAGCCCCTCGGCCCCAGCGACCCACCACCAGCATGGGTGCCGCATGTTCCAAGCTAACGCGAAGGACCCCTTCCCCCCACTGTTCCCCATGGTCATCTCATTTGCATCAGAACGTGCCAACATGTAATATGGAGCGTGCCCGTGTCTAAAATGGGTCCGCCGCGCTTCTTGAATGTAGATGTTGCGGACGGGGGGAGGGAGGTGGATTCGCGGCACCCGATGTCAATGTGGTACCCCCCCAGTCGATGTCATCCTGCGTCGTTCCAGTGTGTAGACCCCCTTGCGCCGCACCCCCTTCACCCTCTCCCCAAGTCATCTACAGTGCTCCCCCTGCAACCACCCCTGCTGCCTGCAACGTGCGTGAAGCATGTGTATTTTATGAGTAGTTTACGCGAAATTTATTAGTAGTTTATGTGAGGAGTCTTTTGCGTGTTCCTGTGCGCGTGCATCGCCAATGCATCGTTTGCGTGATCAGCTGGCTGATGCGTCGGCTTAGTATTATGTGTATATTGGTGTATAGTGTGGGGCGAGATTGCCATGGCCCTTTTGTGTCCTGTTGCTGCCCCACTGGTCCTGTCGAAACCGCGAGCCGTTCCACCGAGGCCAACCACGGCCTCGCACACCCTGCCTTGTCCGCAAAAAACCTCGAATACATTGAGCGTCCTGCTCGACGGGACGCCGTCCGACAACCACTTGCTCACAGCATCCCGCGCGAGATTGACGATACAGTCCGAAGAAGAAGAAGAAACACCAGCGTGCAAGTCGGTGCCGCCAGCTAGTTCTCGAGCAAGCTCGAGCACCCAATGGGGAACGCCATGGCCAAGCTCTGCCATAGTACAATTATTTACCCGAGCCAAACAAGTACCTATTGAGCTCGAGCATCCCAATGATCAAATACGCGTTGTGCACATTCTCTTCCATCGTTGCTCTGTGACTATGCTGGGCTGCAGTTCTCAGTAAGAAATTTAAGCCCTCGTCAGTGAATGTTGAATATGATGACGGGTTCCCCATGACCCAAGACCTGGAGGGTAGGGGTGGGATATCTATCAAGTAGGCCGCTATGCAGGGCGGGGTGGTGATGGGGGTGGAGGGCGGGGCGAGGGGGTGAACCAAATGGCCTCGGCTATTTTGTTCGGGATGGCGCCACCTGTTATCTCTCCCATCCTACCCTCCCACGCTTCCATGCCATCCCCCTGCCCCAACTGGTGGGGCTCCTTAACCTCTCGCGCCTCCCCCCCGAAAGGTGCTGGCCCGACGTCGCGGCACCAGTTGCCCCCTGCTCGACTCACGCGCCCCCGTGCCTGCCTCAAGGCGCCCGCCTATCTTTCGACATATATGACCCCTGGGAAGTCATCAGACACGCGCCGCGGAGCCCTTGCACGGGCCCAGATGGGCATTACCATCGTGAAAAATCGGATAGCGAAGTAGAACTGTTAGCTTACAAGATTGGCGCACCTCCGTATCCGCCTTGGCCCCATACGCTCTAATCCCTGCCCCTCCGCCCCATGCCCCTTCCCGCCTTCCACCCAGGGGACAGGGCGCGAGGTGTTATCAACCCATATGTCCACAGCAATGGGGAGGGACGGTGATTGTCATGCGTGCTTGTGCGTTCATGTTGAATCGCCGATGCGTGAGCGATGATCGTCTATCCGATGCATCGGCGATCTCACCCTGAAGGCATCAGACATGACTCGCACGCTTGTGAAGAGCTTCGCACTACCCTTGGCCCTGATTGGGAGTGGAGGTATCGGGCGCCCGAGAACACGTGGCACAAGGCTAGCGCGCCCGCGCATTGATCATGCATCGCTCTCCACTCAATATCGTTCGCCCTCTCTCTCATCATGCATCGTTTGTTTGGGTTGTTGGGTCTCTCTCTATGATCTCTCCAGCTGCCATGTGTGCGGCGAATTACATGTGCAATGGCGTGTAGCATGATATCGCTCCTCGATCTCTCCATTATATCACTCTTGCTCCGTGCCTCCTCGTATCCTCTCCCTCTCCTCCTTCTTCTCCTCTCACCACTCCTTCTCCTCACCCCTACGCCGTGGCTCGACTACGTATTTCGAACAATCTGCCCTGTGACCTTATTGAGAGGTGGCAAAAGAGGTGGTGTTTCGCCGTCCGCTTGATACCAGCGTCACGGCAAGCAAACATGTGCCTCGCGCAATTGTCTAGTAAAGATTGGTATTCTCGAGAATTCAAACGCATCGGTGCTTCGTGACAGACATCCAACCAAGCGATCAGGGAGCGAACTGCAACTGTGAGGTGTCCGTGCTCGTATTGCCCAGAATATTTGTCAAGAACGCGGCTGCAAAATCTCAGCAGGGTCCCAGACTCCGCTGCTTTGGTACTCATTGGGCCACTTGTGTGCGGCAACCCTGAAGACCCTGGACCTAACATGGATAGTTTCAGTCCCCCGAGCCGACGATCGTGTGGAATGTGTTCCGAGTCGAACCATGCATACATATCAGCTTCGAGGCGGCGACATCCGAGCCTCGAAGTCACCTCGGCCCCCCCGACAATGCCCCATGGGTTCGCCTCGATCGTTCGCCACAAGACCGTTGACACCACTCTATGCACTGGCCCCAGGTATACAGAGTGGAGCGTGTCGATCGCGAGGACGCTCTGCGGCGAGGCACAGATGCTCGGATCGAAGAGTGGGCACCGATGCGTTGGCCAATCCACGAGCTTATCACCGTGATAGCGCCCCCTCCAGAAACAGCACCTGAACGGGATGGGTTTCGTGTCGAACCGGTGTGTGTCAGGGAGCCCCTCGGAAGGATCCAACCTGTCACCAACTCGCAAATGAACGCACCCGTCGTCTATGTCAGACATGATTGTGAGACCCTTGTACTTACCACCTGGCTCGAACGAAAGACGGCAACGTATCTGGTCTCGCATAGCCTCAGTTCGAACATCGACGATGATCTCGCACCCAGCGCATGCCTCCTCATACTCGCTCTCATCTCTATCTGCGAATGGCAGTCCCCCATGGTCCATGAACCCTTCAAACAAGACGTGGAGAGAGTCGAGCGGCGCTGGACAAATAGGACAGCAATTATAATACGACGCCCACGAGCTCAACGCCAAGGTCTTAGCCCATTCTGCCCAATCCCCTTTCAGATAGATCATCACAAACCTGGCCGCGAGGGGCTTCGAATGAACCAACGGGTCTCCAGGGTCCCAAGGGGAGCCGTCGTGGCGCACGGGCGGGGGCTCTCCTGATTTCATCACTTGCAATTGCCACTTTATCTGGGACAGGATGGAGTAATGGCTACACCAACTATGACAACCACAATCACAGAAGTCACCTGTTCGGGCCACTACGCTCAAGTGCCTCTTGCTACTTAAAAGGTTAATGAATGATATTCCTAGTATCGAGTCTTGCTTGCCAGCGCCTGGGGCAGTGTAACGGACTCCGTCCAAGTAAACTGCGATAGGAACGGGCCGAACACCTGTTTCCTCGATGATGTTTTTGACGATCTGGTTCGACGTGTAGGCACGACACGAAAGCGGACTGTGTGGATCATCGACACCTTCTGTAAGCATCTGGCTCATGCTGGCGTCCTGAGACACCTCATCCGACAAGGAGTTGAATGCCAAAGATATCGGAAGCTTGTGATACCGAATCTCTGGATGTCCACGAACATCTGATGGCATGTCTAAGAAATAGAAGGGGCCCGCGTTCGGAAGAACAGTTCTCAAATATCGTTTATATGCTCCGCTTGCGGCCCCTGGTGCCATGGCGTATTTCGAAAACTTCGCACCTGGCGTGCCAGCAAGTGCCGCATAGTGTCACAAGAAACAAAAATCAGTTGCCGATAACTTCGATGTCCCATACATCCCCAACAACTTCTCGAACAAGCTGGCCCCAGCATCCCTAGCGCGAGCAGCGGCTGCAGGCCCGTGCGCGCTCTGCGCCTTGCTGTAGGCAGATCTACGCTTGCGTTTTGCCATGGGGCTTGAGCGAGAAGACACCTACGCCGATCGATATCACCTCCCCCGTCTCCCCCTTCTCCGCCTTCTCCTCAAGCGAGTAGACGGGCCGCCCCACGTGAGGCACTGAGTCCTGTGATGGTGTGCCGAACTTGGGCAATGGTACCCCGTGGCGCTTCGAACGTTCTTCGGTGACCTTTCATTCTGAGCCACGACGCGTGTGAGGGGTTGTGCCCGAATAGCGCAGCTGCGTCAAGCGACCGTTCATTTGCCTCGGTGGAGCTCGTGGGGCCACGGCTGAAACTTCTGAGACGTCGCTAGGGGTCGCCATGAGGCTTACAAGGGCCTTGCTGAGACCTCGGTGGAGCCTGGGCATCGGCCCTCACGGGCCACAATAACGCACAATATTCCTAAGTCTGGCATTCGGTGGATCTTGAGGCTACAACTCAACGTGTAACCGAGGGTCTGGCAGCGAGAGGATGAGTGATGCATGAGAGCACGAGGCGGCAGGGGAAGACATGAGGAGGGAGGGGGCGATGCAGGACGCTGCCTCGTCGACGCAGAGGGGCGCACCCCAGGATGTCTGGGAGACTCACGATGGGGGTTGGGAAGGCAATAGAGAGCGCAGGGGGGCAGGACGATAAGTAGCAGGAGAGGACAAACAAATGCAGGAATGAGGGTGCGCCACCGCAACTCCTCTTCCAACACTGACCGCACGCTGCGCTCGCCAGGCTGCGTTGCTCCACTTGAGCATGCAGGCGAGCAGCTTCCGTCTGCTCTTCGGGCACGAGCAGCTGAGCACTTCAAATGGTTGACAAACAGTCTGACGCACAGCCCAGTGAGTCTACTATGGTGTATCTCTGCTGACTCATCTACTTTCATGTCCTTGCTCACTATCATTGCCTCATTCTCTACAATCGTCCCTTTCGTGCACGCGACCTGCGTACGTTGCAGGCATCAACGATTCATGCGTGCTGTTCTTGACTCTGGGCACGTGCGCAATGCTCCTACAGTCAGACTGTCCGTCGGCAAAGCATTGCCGCCAGGATGGACATTCAAGTATGTATACACCTCCCCAGCGTAGTGTACGCATGCTCAGCTTGTGGGGAGGGACACGCATGTATGCGATAATGTTTATGCTCGTAATTTGTCCATCCCAGCACTTACCGTCTCAAGTAGGGGCGCGCGTTTCTCGTCACAAGACATCATGTACTCTGCGCGTGCAAACCGATCATCACATACCACGCGTTTTTGAACGTTTACTTCCTGGGCACTCGAGAAATCACATGGATGAAAAACCATACCCTGTGGGTACGCGGACAGATGTCTTGATCAAGAAACTCGCGCCCCTGTCTGCCCCTTGAGAAATACCCCAATTGCTTTGCGCATTCAAAGCAAACTTCTCCAGAGACGGCTCCCTACCTAGCTGCAGCCTCGGCGTTCCATTGGAAAATATGTGCGCGCATGTGCGCCCGAGCTCGTGTAAGGTGTATGCAGAGTTTATGCGGAGTTTATGCGGAGTTTATGCGGGGTTTATGCGGAGTTTATGCGGAGTTTATGCGGTGCGTTTCTGTGATACACTTGTTGGAAAATGAAGGTTTATGAGAAGTTTATGCGGAATTTATGTGGAATTTATGCGGAATTTATGCGGGATTTATTTTTTCAGAACGCCGGTGCGTCCCAGTGTGTACCGGCCTGCGCTCGGTCGCGTTCCGGTGTGTGCTCGCGCGTGCTCGTGCGGTTGTGTGCTCCAGTCGGATTGTATGCGCGCTCGTATTCATGTCATGTATGATGTGTCGAGGCTGCAGCATTTCGAAGCTACTTCGTGCTCGCTGCTGCCTTCCTCACTAGTTGCGCCTTGCGCATGATCACTTCCCTGCCGAGCCAGCCTTGTCGTCCCTATCGATCTTCGCGTGCTTGTGCAGCTTCTTGATGGCGTTCGAGACATCCTCAATTGGGTTGTGCAGGTCAGCATAAGCCTTGAGCACCTTCTTCTCGAAAGACTGGCCCATGTCTTCCTTGAGCTGGTTCAGGTCACCCAGCATGAGCTGCGCAGTCACAGAGTCGCCATCGATGATGTTCATCACCTGCGTTGGGCGAAACAAATATGCCGAAGGGCCCAACCCCATGCGAGTCCGAGTGAAGAACAGGACCAACGACGGTGCGATCCCAATGGGGCGGCGATCCGCGCGAGGGAAGTGCCATAATATTGCGACCTTCCCCAGAACAAGGATACAGGTAGGTGTAGGGTGCATGGGCGTAGGGGCCAGGGGCAGGGTGTAGAGATAGAGAATAAGGGTAGGGGATAGTGAAGGGGTATGGGGTAGGGGGTAGGTGATATAGAGGTAGGGTAGTTGGTAGGGGAATAGCTCTAGGGGTGGACGTAGAAGGGTAGGGGGTAGGGGCGTGCCGAACTCGCGCGGCGGTCCCATGCGACCTCCCCCCATCTTCCCCATCCCCCCGAAATATATCATTCACCGTTTTCAGGCTCGCGAAACGTACGAGGGGAGGGCAGTGCATCATCGGATGATGGACGGATAGTGGAGACAGATGCAGTAGAGAGGGAATCGGCAGTGGCGCAGCATCGTCAAAACGATCGTCGTTGGGAGATGCGAAGTTTCGAGGAGAGGGAAGCAGGACACTTAGGTGGAAAATGAGGATGGAAGGATGATGCGTCGGGGATAAGAAAGGACAGATATCGAAAGGTGGTCGAAGAGAGGCGGAGCATTGAAAGTGATCGGTGGGCGGTGGAGGTTGGTGGAGGAGGAATATTGTTTGAGCTCCGCTGCACCATAGTGTACTGCCTCGAGAGGGGGCCGCGCATCTCCTCGGAGTCGGCGAACTTCCACTTCGGGTCCTTCGACTCGATCAAGCGGAGGATGATCTTCGCCTGGCCAGACACAGTGGTCCAGAGGGTCTTGAGGTTGCGGAACTTCTTCAGCCACTCAGGAACAGGTTGCGGCTTCGGCCTTGGCTTGCGACCACCAGGCTGCACCGCGCCAGCGTCTCCTGCATCACCGCCTCCTGCATCGCCGCCCTCGTCAGTGCGCCTCTTCTTGCCCTCTGGCTCGCCGTCGCCATCTACGCTCGCAGTTGGCGGATTCGCCGAGTAATCCAGCGTCTCTGGCTCTGGCCCCTTCGCTGCTGCTGGCGCGGCGCTCCCCGCAGCTGGCGGCTGCGCGGCTGGCGCCTCCGCTGGCGTTCCTGCTGGCACCTGCGCCGCGGCTGCTGCCGCTGCACCTGCTGCGTCGCTGCTGCCGTGGAGGCGGACGAGGGACTTGTCGGGGTTCGTGGCGAGCTGCGGAGGGGCCATCCCAGCAGCAGGCGGGTGCGCAAAGGCCGAGAGCGCGGCCCAGTCCGTGCCATGCGGGTCGTGGGACACAGCCTTCGGGATATGTGGCTTGACGACGTCGTTGCCATTGCTGCCGCTGCTGCCACCGTTGCCACTGATGTTGTCAACGGCGTTGGTGCGCCACTCGCTCCACTGGGTCCACGATTGTTCCCACTTATCCTCTAGGTGGTGCTCGATGTGCAAGTAGAGCACGCACTCGCCCATATCGTCCCACTTGACCCAGTGGCCCCCAAGCAGGGTGGCGTTCGTTGCGATCTTCACTGCGCGCCGCATGCCTGCGGCGCCTCCTCCCGATTTGTGCGCTATGCGCTGGAGCGTCATGTAGGTGCCGCGCTTGGTCTCGGTCTTGGTGTTCTTGACCTCGTGCTTGAAGCCCTGGGTCTTGAACCAGGCCTCATACTCCTTCTTGGCCCACTGCCTGCGAACCTCGCGCTGGGCTGGCCATCCTTTCGCCTGCGCGTACTCGGCCTGCACGGCTGCGTCAGTGCGAAGAGCATACCCCCAGCGTGCGCCAATCGCGTTGTCCTTCCCCGTCGAGGTCGGCACGTTGAAGTTCTCGCTCTTGACTTTGTCCCACATGTTCTTGGTCTTGAGCTCCCTCGCGCTGAACTCGGTCGAGTCCTTAGATTCCTCTTCCTGTGCGGCTGCCTGCCCCTGGGCATGGCGCAACTTCTGGACCTCCTGCAGCCTCTGGTCCTTGAAGAAAGCAGCGAGCTTCTGCGACATGATCTCGGCGCATGTCTGGGGGTCGTCACTGCTGAGGGACTCTAGCTTCTGCTGGATCATTCTGACTTCGATGTCGACGGCCTTCAGCAAGGTGGACGCAGTCAGCTCGTCGTTGGTGGCGTTCACGTTCTGCGGCGGCGCGGTGATATCTGCTGGCTTCAAGTCCTCAGCCGGTTGCTCGAGCTCGTGCTGCCTGAGCTTCGCACTGGTCAACTTATCTGGCTCGCTGGGCTGGGGAGTCTGCTCGGCGACGCTCGGCGCTGTTGACGGCTGACGGTCAGGAAGGTCTGCATACGCCGCCGCCTCCGCTGCCTCCCGCGCCGCCTCCTCTGCCTTCGCCCGCGCAGCACGGGCCTCGGCTTCCTGCGACAGCCCGTCATCAGCAACTTTGCCCACATCATCGCCGCCATCGACAGGCTCCTGCGCGGCTGCCTGCGGAGCTGGAACACCAGGCGCATCGCAAGCAACTGAAGCTCCTGAGGCTGGAGGGGGGTGGCATCGCGAGGAGGAGGCGCGGGTTGAGGCGGGAGGTGGATCCTCACCCCAGCTTCCCTCACATTCTCTTCCTCCAACCATCCACCCTCTTCCCTTCTCCTCCTCCTCCTCATCCTCCTCCTCCCCCTCCTCCTAGGGAGCTCCTCCTCTTCCTTGTATCCCTTCACCTCCACCTCCTCTCCCTCGCCGTCGTTCTCCTCCTCCCCCTCCCCATCGCCGCCCCCTGCTCGCTCCTCATCAACAGCGTTGCCGTCTGTCTTCGTTCCTCCCCGTCCCTGCACCCCTATCCCCCCGATATCTCCCTCTCCTCTCCTTCTCCTTCTCCTCCTATGGTATCCGATGTCCTGCCGCTTTGCCGTCGGGCAGGTGCTGCGAGAGCGGCTCGTCGTCGCTGGAGATCAGCATGGGCTCCTGCGTGGACCGCGCAGCAGGGGGCGCGGGCGAGAGGGGGGGGCTCGTCTATCTTCAAGCACCCTCGACTCGTCTTACCTCTCCTCTTTCCGAGAGCCCAGACTCCCCACTCCATCCCCCTTGGCATTCCATCGTTCTCCTCCTTCTCCTCCTTCTCCTCCTCCTCCCCCTCCTCCTCTCCCTCCTCCTCCCTCTCTCCTCCACCTCCTCCTCCACTGCATTGGCCCCGCTTTCATTATGTGCTCACCTCGTCCTTAAGTTCTGTGTTCCTCCTCTTCCTCCCCCTCCTCCCCCCGAAACCAAATCAAGTGTAGTATCGCCCGTGATCCTCGCCAGTCGCCGTCGTGCTCGCCTCCTGGCCCGCCGCGAAGGCCGTCTGCTTGAAGGGCGCCTTGGGCGGGAGCGGTGAAAGCCAGCTGAAACTTTATGATAACTTTCTTGGAAGTTTATGCGGATTTTATGCGGATGTGGTTTCGCACCGCCCTGGACGAGGAAGAGGAGGAGGACGAGAAGATGAGATAGGAAGGAGGATGGGGAGGAGGAGGGCTGGGAGGAGGAGGAGGAGGAGGAGGAGGAGGAGGAGGAGGAGGGAGGGGGCAGGGTAGCGTCGAAGCCTGGGGGGAGCTGACAGCAGCCCCCTGCCCCCCTCCTCCTCCCCTCCTCCTCCTCCTCCTCCTGCTCCTCCTCCTCCTCCTCCTCCTCCTCCTCATCCCCCTCCTCTCCTCTGTCACCCGCAGTTGCCTCCTGGAACGAATCGACAAGCGTTGCGCCGTCTGCCATCTCGCTCGTCGACCAACGACCCTGCTTCGTGGCCTCGATGCCGCGGCGGGCGCGCTCGGCCTCCCTCATCAGCTCCGCTCCGATCTCACCATCCTTGGCTGGCACCGTGCTGCTGGCATCAGCGCTGGAGCTGCCGCGATGAGGGGAGCGGCTCCTCGTCATCGGCACTCTGCGGATGTACGTTCGAATGTCTCTGAACATCCAGGTCAATGACTTGACCCGCTTCGCTGCGGAGGAATGGCAACGATAGTTTGCATCGCA
>CAUYUJ010017702.1:150000-227359 GCA_963575745.1 Prorocentrum cordatum | reverse complement strand
GCCGGGGTGCACGGCTGCCCGCGTCCCGCGGCAGGGGGGTCGTCCGTGCCCGCCGCTGCAGCGCCGCTTGGTCCGGGGGCTCTCCGGCCGCCGCCTCGCTCCCCTCCGTGCGCTCGGCGTGCCGTTGCCTCAGGTGGTGGGCGGCATCGTCAATCCGGACGAGCGCAGGGCTTAGTCGGCCGCCCCTTCCTCACCCCCTCCTCCTCCCTCCTCACTCCTCCCTCCTCCTCCTCCTCCTCCTCCTCCTTTTTCTCCTCCTCCTCATCCTCAGCGTTTTTCTGGTCCTCCTCGTCCTCCTCCTCCACCGCCTCCTCATTCTCTTGTGTCTCATCCTCCGATGACTCCTCCTCCACCACATCATTATCTTCCTTGTCCGTCTCCTGCTTTGAGCTGGGCAAATTGACGGGGTCAGAAATGTACAACCATGTCGGGTCAAGTCGTCCACGCCCACTATGCATGATGCTTGTGGCTGTACAACATGACGTGCACCAGGGCCAATATAGTGTCGTGGTCAAGAAGTCCCGTTCGCATCATGCCACTATCGAGCCCATTGCTGCCATCCCCCGATGAGACATGTTGGAATACATGGACTTGTTGTTTTATTAATTTCCTCATCGATCTTCTCGTCCTCGTTGGACCTCGTCCGTGTCCTTGTCCTCCTCCTCATCATCATCGTTGTTATCCTCTTGATCGTAGTCCGTCTCCCCCATACCCTTCCTCCTGGTCGGTCAACACAAGAACGACTGTCCTGACGAGGCCGGAAGCCCTCCAGATTTTTCAACACGAGCGTTGCTCCACCCGGCCAGGTGTGGTGCAGAGGCTGGTTTAGTGCGCACAGGGGCAATATTCGCACACCTGATGCTGACGCTGCGTCCTTACACTTCCACCCTCCACCTCTTCTTCCCTCTTCGTTCCCTTCGCCTCCTCCTTGCCGTCTCGCTCCTCGTTAGCAGGCCTAGAGATTGACACCAACACCAGTATCGGCGGTGTGCCTCCACCGAGGGAAGAAGATCCCGATCTCGGTGATGGTGGTAACAGTCTGTCCTCCAAGGTGGCCGAACTATGACCACCGACACCGAGATCTAGGATTCTCTTCCCCCTGCGGAGGCAAACCCCTGTGTGGGGTTTCTGGTGCCTAGTTCCAGGCCTCGCGCCTCGTGCCAGTCATCCCCTTCCTTCTGCGCAGGCCGCTGGCTCGAGCCGCCCTCGGCGTGCAGGAACTTCTTGGCCTTTGCCTTCGTGTCGTCCTCCTCCTCCTCCTCCTCCTCCTCCTCCTCCTCCTCCTCCTCCTCCTCCCTCCTCCCTCCCTCCTCCTCCTTCCTCCTCCTCCTCCTCCTCCTCCTCCGCCTCCTCCTCCTCCTCCTCCTCCTCCGCCTCCTCGGCCAGTCATCCCCTCCTCCTCGCGCAGGCCGCCGGCTCGAGCCGCTGCCCGCGGCCCCCCGCCCGCGGCCCGTTGGGCCGGCGGGCGCGGCCCGCCCTCCCCGCGCCTCCCGCGTGCCCGCGCACCGGCCGGCAGGCTGCGAGCGGCTCGGCCGCAGGCCCGCGCGTGGGCAGAAGTTCGGGGGCGGACAGAACCCCCAACAGTGACAGACCTCCTCCTCTCCCTCCTCCTCCCCTCCTCCACCTCCTCCTCCTCCTCCTCCCTCCTCCTCCCATCCTCCTCCTCCTCCTCACTCCCCTCCTCCTCCCTCCTCCTCCTCCTCCTCCTCCTCCTCCGCCCCTCCTCCTTCCTCTTCCCCTCCTCCTCCTCCCCCTACTCCTCCTCCTCCTCCTCCTCCTCCTCCTCCTCCTCCCGATCCGATGTCACGCCCCTTTCGTCACGAGGGAATCGGGACGGCCAGTCGTTCCTCGTGCCCGTGCCTCTGTCGGGGGTGGACAGAACCCCCAACAGTGACACGTCGATTAGTGAATTGTCCGTTTTCGGTTCTCGAGGGGGCGCCGCGGCCGTCATTTTTCAGGCTGGCGCCCGCCAGGGTTTTGGGCCTCGGGTCGTTTTCACTGAACCACGTTTTGCTAACGGGAGGTCTGTCCATCCCCGTAGAGTGGTCCTGGGTCGAGGTCGGGCCCTGTCCCCCTACAGGGGGGTTTTATGCGAAGAGTTCGAAAAATATGGAAAAAAGATATTCCCGACATGTCAGGAGCAGTCAACAGAATAGTCCCCGGGCTAATTTGTTACTGTTTTGGAGTCGGCCTCCTGCATCAGGAGCGAAAGAAGGACGTTCATGTACATGAATCCACGCTGGTTTCGAGAGTACGCATTGCGCAAGTGATCGTCTAACGCGGCCAGTCTCGCGGATCGAGGGGCCGTGTTCATGTACATAGCTGGGCGCGTACGTCCTCTGTGGGCTCCCTACTGTGGAGGGACAGGCCCGACTTAGTAGTCCTGAGTCGAGGTGGCCAGGGGCCCGCCCAGGCCCCCGTCGGCCACGGCGCGTCCAGGTGCCGAGAGCCCTCCCTCGTCTCGGCCCCCCTCTCCGGGGACGAGGAGCAGCCGGGGACGAGATGGGGGAGACAGGACGGGAGGGGGAGACAGGGCCTCCTCCTCCTCCGCCTCCTCCCCCTCCTCCTCCTCCCCCTCCTCCTCCTCCTCCTCCTCCTCCTCCTCCTCCTCCCCCTCCTCCTCCTCCTCCTCCTCCTCCTCCTCCTCCTCCTCCTTCCTCCTCCTCCTCCTCCTCCTCCTCCTCCTCCTCCTCCTCCACCTTCCTTCCCCCTCCTCCTCCTCCCCCTCCCTCCTCCTCCTCCCCCTCCTCCTCCTCCTCCTCCTCCTCCTCCTCTTCCTCCCTCCTCCTCCTCATCATCCTCCTCCCTCCTCCTCCTCCTCCACCTCCTTCTCCTCCACCTCCTCCTCCGGGGCGGGCACGAGATTTCGTGCCGCTGGTTTGCCGCCAGGCGCCTTCCTCGATGCAGTGGCGTCTCCGGCGCAGGGAGGCGCCAGGGAAGCCAGCTGCGCTGCTGGCCCCTCCCTTCAGCCCGGCGCGTGAGATATTTCCTGGGGAGGTGGTCGAGAGCTCTTGGGATTCACGCCAGGAAAAGATCACGGCGTTGGAGATTCGAGAAGGAGGCCCTGGTGGCCCCAGAGTGGCCTTGGACGAAGCCCAAGATGCCTGCAGTGTTGCCCGGGGGCTGGGGGCACATTGGGCTAGAGGCTTTCTGTCAACACCTGGCAGGCGGCGCTGGCAGAGGATGACTGCCGCAGCAGTGATGCCAAACGAGCTCTCCCAGTATGACGAGGAGGAGCCAGAGATCAGAGGGAACTTAACGTTCAAGCCCGTGATGGAGGTGTTGCCGAAGACGAAGCGCACGGAGAGACTTCACGATGAGAAGATCCGTCAGCTCCAGAGGAAGAAGAAGGAGGCAGAGGACCAAAAGAAGCTGAAGGAGGCAGAGGTGGCAGCGCAGCGGCAGCGCGTGAATGAGCAGAAGAAGGCCCAGCAAGAAAGGATAAGGCGTGAGGCGGAGTTGGCGCGGAAGAAACGTGAGGAGGAAGAGATGAGAAAAAAGGCAGAGGGAGGGTTCGAACAATTGCTTGACGCTCTCAGAACCAACTCTAGCCGTCCGGACGTGACAGCCTGTGGCATCGAGCTGAACCCGGCGCAGGTGCGCCTGTTGGCCAACAGCCTGACTGACAACAAGTCGTGCCTCTCCCTCAACCTTAGCCGTAAGGGGTTCGGCGATGAGGATGGCGTGGCCATGGCGGGGATGCTGGAGGTCAACAAGGGCTTGCAGAAGCTGGAGCTGGAAGGGAACAATCTCGGAATGAAGGCCGCCGAGGCTTTCGGAGACGCACTTCGGAAGAACAACACCCTGAGGTCGCTAAACCTCGAGAGCAACAACCTGGCGCACCCGGGCGGCACTGCAGTCAAGGGCGTGATCGAGCTGGCCAACGCCCTGAAGGTCAATTCGACGCTTCGCGTGCTGATGCTGGGCAAGAACGCGATCACGGGGACCGAGGTGGGCGAGTATCTGGTGAGCGCCATCGAGGCCAGCGAGTCCCTCACAGTTGTCGACCTCTCCGGCAACGACCTAAGCGTGGAGCAGCTGCGCCGAATCGACAAGGCCGTGCAGCGCAACCGCGAGCGCCTCAGCGCGATCCGGCGGGCGGAGCGGCGCGAGCGGTTCGACCTCTACAACGAGGAGTTCAAGTGCCGGCAATACGACATGCAGGTGGAGGCGACGCGCCTGGAGATCGAGGCCCACGAGGAGCGGAAGCTGAACCGCATGAAGGCCCGCTTCGAGAAGTGGGTGGAGGACACCCACGAGACCGAGGAGCAGGAGAGGATCGCCTTCGAGGACCTGATGTCGGAGGCGGCGGACCGCGCCGAGGGCCGGAAGGGCAAGAAGGGCAAGAAGGGCAAGAAGAAGTGAGCGGGCGGCCGAGCGTTTTTCCCCCGAAGCAGAAGGCACTGCACACCATACATTGTCGGAGATCCGAGCGGATGTCTCGGCTCGGCGTGGGAGCCCCCGTGGCTGCGCCTCGGGCGCCGCCTCTGGCGCCCGAGGCCCGCCAGGGAGGGGGGTCCAGCGCCGATCCAAGAAATCCGCGCGGACCTCCGAACGTTTATGGAGGGGGAGGGGGAGGGAGAGGGGAAGGATCCTCCTCATGTTCCGTCGCACTGGGGCTGCTTGCAGGAGGTCCGAAATGTCGGAGCTTGGTCAGACGGCAGTGCTGGGGCCCTTCCCTTACGGACTCTGCACCTTGTAACTGCAGCTGGCATCGGACTGGAAAAAGGCATCCTGGTCTTTCTGGGCCTCCCAAATAGGGTCCGAGTAGATGGGGTCGGAGGATAGTTCCGCAGCGCCGATGCATCGCCGATGCGGCTCGATGTGGAGCCCAATTCTCTCCACGCCGACGTCGCCGATGCATCGCCGATGTTGCCCATACATCGCCGATGCATTGGCGATGCGTCGCGATCCTCCGACCCCACCTACTGGGACCCCACCTAGGAGGCCTCTACATATCCAGCTGCCTGCGGCAAATCCCGCCACCGTAGCAGCGCAACAACGCAGAAGGGAGGACTTATTTGAGGTAAGGATCCGCTCCAGTTCAGCCCTCTGTCTGTTGCGCACGGGGGAATAGGTCCTCCTCGTCCTCGGCCTTATTGGTGTCGTCCCCCCCCTTCTCATACGTCCTTCGTTTCTTTTGTCGTCATTATTTCCCTCCCATCCCCCCTTCCCTTCTGAGCGCACCTTGGAGACATCTTCTGTCCCCCTTTGTAAGTTAGGGGTTGACTTTAAGACCCGTTCCAGTTCATCGTCCTGTCTGAACTCGTGCGGCTTTTGACCACCCTCTTTTTTGTGCGCAGTTTCTTTCTCATCCATTATATCTTCTCATGATCCCGCGTTCTTCACACTCCCCTCAGGATGAAACTTGTGCGGGTCCTCCACTCCAGTTATTTCACCCCTGTCTCCCCAGACTGCTTAACTAGACGAGAGAGTGCTTCCCCTCCACGGTCGGCATTGGCGCGGGTCTCAAATTCTGCCTCCTTCCTTCCTTCCTCGCAGCCTCCTTCTCATCATGATTTCTTATCCCTCCCTTCTCGCCCCCCTCATTCCAATCTGTGACCTGGTGCGGGCCTGAAACCCCGTCTCCCTCGCATCGTCCTCTCTGGACTGCATACGCACCCGCCCGCGACGAAACGAATCGAGGCAGACGACGTCGAGAATAATAGCACCAGTGCCACTGTGCCAGCGCACCAGCGCAGCAGGAGGGAAGTGCAGTTAAAGGCCCGCTCCAGTTCAGACAGGGCGCTGAACTGGAGTGAGTCTTGAACATGGCCTCATCGTCCATAGCCTCGTTCTCCGCTTTCTTCCTTGTCACTCTTCCTCCTATCCTCTCCTCTCCTCCACCTCCCTCTTGAAGCCCTCTTGGAGGCTTCCCTTGGAGACTTGTCTGGGGCTTCTTTTGGGCCTCTTGGAGGCCTCTCGGGGCCGTCTTGGAGGCCTCGGGGCTCGTTTGGGAGCCTCTGGCAGAATGTTGGCGGCCTTCTGGGAGCCCTCCCAGGAGTATGCTGGGGGTCTCAGGGACACTTTTGGATGAAAGGGCTCCCAAGGCCAGTTCGAATTCCCTCTTTGGCCCCTCTTTGGCCTTCTTGGGGGCTACTGGGGTCGTTTGACAGAGCGCGTTCTGCTGCTGCTGGCAGGGAGGGGGGGGTCCGGAACCTTCCCCCCTCGGAAAATATCCAGAGGGGTCCAGAAACCCCTCCCCCGCCCGGGAAAATCATTCGAGGGTCTAGAGCCCCCTTCCCCCCAGGGCCACGACGACGACGACGACGAACGATGTCGCCGCTGGCAAACGACGCGGACGGCGACGACGAGGACGATGAGGAGGAGGACGACCACGTTCACGACCACGACCACGACCACGACCACGACCACGTCCACGTCCACGACGACGACGACGACGAATACGCCGACGCCGACGACGACGACGACGTCAACGTTAACGTCAACGTCTACAACGGCGACGACGACGACGACGACGACAACGGACGACGACGATGACGACGCCGACGCCGACGCCGATGCCAACGCCGACGCCGCCGCTGGCAGACGACGCGGACGACGCGGACGACGACGACAACCACAACGCCGCCGACGACGACGAAGACAACGGCGACGACGACGAAGACGACGCAGACGACGACCAGAACGCCTATATGACGCCGGCGACGACGACGATCCAGCCTTAGTGGGATGTGATGAACGCTGGATTCTGTGATAGCCCTGAGTTAGTGATGAGCTGGACCGAGCTCTAGTAGGATTCTGGTAAAACTGGATCGACTCGTAGTAGGGTTATTTTAGAGCTGGATCAAACTCTTATACATATTGTGAAATATTGTTGGGTCTATATTCGGTAGGATCCCATCAGAGTTGGATCCAGCCCTGATATGACTGCACTAGAGCTGGACCCAGGCGTAGTGGGCTTCTATCAGGGCTGGACTGGTTCCTAATGGGATTCTATGAGAGTTTCATCCAGCCCTGTTAGGGACCTGTTAGAGCTGGATCGAGCCAAAGTGGGATTTCATCAGCGCTGGGTCGAGCCCGGATCGGATTCTGTCAGAGCTGTTTTGATATTTAGATGGGTGTTTTTTAGAGTGGGATGGAGCCCTCGCAGGATAATGCCAGAGTTGGATCGAGACTGAGTAGGACTCCATTAGTATTGGCTTCAGCCCCATACGAATTTTATTGGACCTAGATCCAGCATTCGTAGGATTTCAGTGGAGCTGGATCGACCCCTCCGCAAGTTTGTTTCAGAGTTCACTGAGATCTGGATCCAACCCCAAAATGAATGTGTTCAAAATGGGCTGGGCCTGAGTAGGATTCCGGTAGAGCTGGATCCAGCCTTGGTGGGATTCTTCCAGATCTGGACTGCGCATTTCGAGGATTCGATTTGACTGTAATCGACCTTATTCGGATTCTGTTAGGATTGGATCCAGCCCTAGTAGTGAGATTATGTTAGTTTTGTATCGAGCCCTTGGTGGGACTCTATTCGGGGTGGATCGAGCCCGAATCTGTTTCCATCTGAGCTATCCATAATAGGATCCGGAGAAGGCTGGGTCGAAAACTCGATTGGCCTCTTGAGAAAGTTTTTATTGTTGGACGCAGACATGCGACGACTCTATTAGAGCTGGACCGAACCCTCGTAGGATTCGATTAGAACTGGGTCCATCCCTGAGGGAAACCTATGAGGACTAGAATTAGCTTCCGTTGGGGTCGACCCCCATACGAGGTTCTTGTGGAGCTGGTGAAGCATATTAGGATTCTATTCGAACTGGATCGAGCCGTGGTGGGATTCTATTCGAGCTCGATCCAGCCTTCTGATGGTTGCACTAAAATTGGATTGAACTTTAGTAGGACTGCGTTGGAACTGGACCCAGCCTTAGTAAAATTGTATGATCGGTGGATCGTGCATTTGTAGGCATCGATAGAAATCGATCGAGCCCTCATAGGAATTGATTAAAGCTGGATCCAGCCCCAGTGGCAGTATGTTATTAGAGCGCGAGCCCAAAATTCGTATTTTGCCACAGCTGGTTCGACCTTTAGTAGGATATGATTAGAGCTGGATCCAGCCCTATTAGGAATTTTGTTCGAGTTGGACCGAACCCTGGTAGTATTTCATTGGAGGTGGAGCGAACCGTACGAGGATCCCATTCGAGCTGGATCGAGAACCTTTTTAGCATTCTACCAGAATCGGCGCTTGGCGCGGGCGCCGGCGACAGGTGCACCACGGCCGCCGCTGACGTCGTCGCCGTCGTTGGCGTCGTCGTCGGCGTCTTCGTCGTCGTCGTCGTCGTCATCGTCGTGTTCGTCGTCGTTTTCGTCGTCTTCGTCGTCGTCGTCGTCGTTGTTGTCGGCGTCGTCGTCGTGTTCGTCGTGGTTGTCGTCGTTGTCGTCGTGGTCGCGGTCGTGGTCTTGGTCGTGGTCGTCGTCGTCGCCGCCGTCGTCGTCGTGGTCGTCGTCGTCGTCGTCGTCGTCGTCGTCGTCGTTGTCGTCGTCGTCGTCGTCGTCGTCGTCGTCGCCCGCGGGGGGGGTTGGGGGGCAATTTTCCCGGGACTTGGGGGGGTCCCTGGACCCTTCGATCCCGGGGGTGGTGGTCCAGAGCCGTCCGAGTACTTCTCTAGGGTTGGTAAGGGGTCCGGACCTCCCGGTTCTCTGCGGGGGGGAGAGCTCAACGGGGGTGGGGTTGTCCCCTGTGTGGCTTGGACCCTCTTTGGGGATGTTTTCACAGGGGGCGGGGCCCCGCCTCCTCCGCCTCCTCCGCCTCCTCCTCTTCCTCCTCCTCCTCCTCCTCCTCCTCCTCCTTGTTTCCGACCCCACTGTATATAGGAGTGTTTCAGGCCAGCGACGGTGGATCGCAGTCCCCTGGTCGTCTTGACGTCCTCTTGGGTTCTCTCGGGGCCCCTGGGCCGTCCTGGGGCGATATCCGTCCGATGTCAAGTGCCTCTTTGCGCGGTCTTGAGCTTTTTCATACGCCCAAGAGAAGACGAGGGTGCCATCCTCGTTCAAAATCCAATGTTCTATCAATGACTTTGGCCCCTCGGCGGGCTCCCGCGCGAAGCTCTCTCGGGGTGCATGTTGGGGCCTCCTGGGCCGCCTTCGGGCCATGTTGGGCCTCTCCCTTCCCTCCCTGGGGGCCCTCTCTGAGCCGCCCCGAAGCTAGCTGGGGCAGTCCTTCGGTTGGCTTGGACGGTCCTGCAGTGGTCTCGTCGGCACGCTCCATGGCCCCCCCCCTCTCGGAGCACGGGAGCAGGCCCCTGGGGGACGCTTTTCGGAGGCCCGCTTCGAGCCAGGGGGTCGGCCGTGTGAGAGGCCTGCAGCAGGCCTGCAGACAGCAGACAAGCACTCGAATTTCTGGCACGCCCGAGCGTGCTGCCGGCACGGTGGCGGATCGCCGAGGATCGAGGATCGAGGATTCTCTACCTCGGCGGCCACAACGGCGCTCGACTCTCGACCCTCGGATCGAGCATCTTCGATCTTGGATCCGAGCATCTTCGGGCATTTTGCATCCCAGATCCGAGGATCGCTCCGCTCGGGCCCAAGATAGAGGATGCTCGATCCGAGGATCGAGGGTCGAGCAGCGTTCCTCGTCGATCGTTCTCGTCGCCGTACTCGGGCCCAGGCCGCCCTCGCCGATCTTCCTTTTTCCCCCTTTACCTGGCCATTGCTGCGGTGAGAGCTGGGATTGAGGCTGGCACTGATCAGGAGGGGAAGAAACACACACACAATTAATCGTCGATTCCAAAGAAAATATAGGAAAATATGGGCAGTGGGGGGGAAGACAGAAACCCAGAAAATATGGGAAACCATGGGGAATCTTCTAATTTGTGTGTATTTATTTGTGCGTCCCAGGGCCCCTTCAACTGAGGCGTCAGCAGGATTCGTTTCCGGACCAGGACGGGAGGACCAGGCTGGGCCAGGAGTGCCGCCGGTGGTCCGGCGGGAACACCGCTCCGAGCTGAAGTGGGACCACGAGAATGCGAGCCAGGAGGGCCGTCGGAGGTCGAGGCGAGAGTTCTCTCCGTGAGCTCTGACCCTCAGGGCGGTTGGCACTGATGCGAAGTTCTGCGGGGGCTACAGCACCACAGCGAGCCGGGAAGGGGGCGGGCGCTGGGGCGGCCTAACATCAGGAGGGGAGAAAACACACAGACACAATTAATCGTCGATTCCCAAGAAAATATGGGAAAATATGGGAAGTGGGGGAGAAGACAAGAACCCAGAAAATATAGTAAAATATGGGGAATCTGTTTATTTGTGTGTATTTATTTGTGTGTCCTGGGGCCCCTTCATAACAACTCTTCTCGCAGCTTCGAGCGCGGTGGTCCGCAGCGCGAGGCGCGGAGACGCATCCGGTGTGGTTCCAGTCCAAGGCTCACAAGCGCCGAGTCTCGAGTCCAAGCTCCGACTTCGGGCATCTAGCAGTACGGTATGTTCGCGTCGTGTCGACCGGCGGCGACCCCGCAGCCGACGTTCAACGTTGAACGCCGACGGCGGCCCAGAATCGGTCGATGTTGAACGATCGGACGTTGCGGAGACGGCCGATCGTTCAAGGTTGAACGATCCAGCGCGGTGTCGGGAACCAACGCCGGGGTCGACACGACACGAACCTGCAGTTCCCTTGCCTATCTCTCCGTCATTCCCGCGAAGGTGTACGGAGTACTGCGGCACACACATTCACACACACACACACACTTCCCAAGACCAAGTCAAACATTCAAACATTGTTCTAACTGGGGGTGAGGGTCTAGGGCGCACATCCTCGGGGCTTGCAGCACATGGTGGCAGTGAGGTTGGCTTTGAATGGTGCATTCTGTCTCCTCCTCTTCCTCTTGTGGCTGTCCCCTTCTTCTTTCGCATCGCGCGCCTGGGAAAAGCAGCAGACTGCCCGATCCCATCACTAGAATTAGAATGTTAAGCTAGCCTTCTGGATGGCTTATGTATTGCATGCGAGGGCATGTTTTCATCTGCTTCCAGTTCCAAGCGGGACCAACCAAATCCTGGCGAGAGGCCCAACCTCATGAGGCCGAGAGTGCCGCGAAGCAAGCGAGAAGAAGGAGGGGGCGAGCAAGATCACGAATCGGCGCGCGCCTCCTGGCCGGCGGCGCCGTGCGAACACCGCCGCTGGGGATTTCGGGGGTCTGCGAATTGTGCGGGGGGTGTGCCGCACCGCGGGCGAGTGCGCCATGCGGGCCCTGGCACCGGGGCCCTTCGTGGAGGTGCGGCGCCGCGAACCGTGGTACGCAGGGGTGTGCCGCAACGAGGCGGCGGCGCCAGGAGGGCCCCGTCGGGTGGGCCTCCGTTGGAGCTCCCTCTGCGGGTGGACCACGAAACGTGCGAGGGGCGTGTCGCAATCGACCAGACGTGAGAGTTACCTTTCGCCGGAGTGACCTTTGGTGCGGGCACAGATGGGCCCCCAGATGGCCGAACGCGAAGCGGTAGCAGCGGCCAGCGCGCCTGGATTTGGCCTCCCCGCGGCCCCCCCAAAGCCGCGCACCAAAGGTCACTGTTACCCAGGGTCACTGTTACGTGTAGCCGACGCAATGGGGCGGCGACGCCATACGGACCCTGGCACTTGGGCCTCAGTTGGAGCTCCCTTATGGGGCCACGGAACGTGTGATAGGCGTGCCGAAATGGGCATGCGGAGAGCAGAGGCACGAATGGGAGAAGGGGAAGGAGGTGAGGAAGGACGTGGGGCGATTCAGTTTCAAACCGAGGGCACAAGATAGGATGCTTCAGAACGAGATCACCTGACAGATATGTCCGTGTTGCGATTCCCCCCCGCAGGGATCACAACACAATGCGAAGCTTGTGTGTTAAACTTCTGATGCTTAGCTCGAGCTGCTAGGGATACTCGGAGTCGGCAACGCCTACGGCGAGTCACCTCCGCCCCCTGCCTTCTGCTAGTGCCGGTGTGACCAATCGTTGGGCCAAAGCCTGGCCAAGCTGTTGGACGACGTGCTCCCTGGGGGCGTGCCCGCTTTGCCTGGGCAGCCGCCCGCGTTTCCGCGCAGGTTCTACGTTTTCAAGCCGACGTTGGAGCAGGGCAAGGAGGCCGTCGTCTCCAAGACCATGGGTTCGGGGGCTGGGGGGTAAGTTAGACATGATAAGCGGGATACCTCGGGTCCTGATGATGATCATGATCATGATCATGATCATGATGATGATGATGATGATGATGATGATGATGATGATGATGATGATGATGATGATGATGATGATGATGATGATGATGATGATGATGATGTCTTCTGCCGTGCAGAAGAGACCTGTCAGGGCCCAGGGGCCCTGGCACCGAGGGCCTCCCCGTGGTCGCGTGGTGGCCCTTCCACAGACGGCTCGATCTGCCCAGTGCAGTGGCTCCTGCTCGGGGCTGTGTGTGTGTGGGGGGGGGGGCGGGGGCGAGGAGGGTGGTGACGAGGACCGCTGGGGGATTCCGCGAGGCGCCCAGGGGGGGGAAGGCAGAGGGAGGGGAGACCCTCCCCGAAGGCCAGGCAGGCCGTCGGCCTTCCGAGGAGCTTCAGGGCCTTGCCCGAGGACAGAGGCGGGCGGAGGAGGAGGAGGAGGAGGAGGAGGAGGAGGAGGAGGAGGAGGAGCTCTGAGAAGCCCAGCCGCCTCCTGAGGAGGCCCCACCTCGCGTCCCTCCTCGGCGTGGTGGCAGCGAGGATCAGAGGCGACGATAGGGGCGAATAGCCCAGGGGAGAGCAGTGCATGTCTTCAGTATTCAGCTGCGCCGATGCTCGATGTCCTCGGAAAGGCTCCCGGGCGAATGCGTGTAGTGCCCGCCCCTGGGCTATTCGCCCCTATCGTCGCCGCCGAGAGGAGGGGGGGCGGGGAAGGGGAGGCGGGGGGGGGGGCGTCGCAGCGCCGCTCGCCGTCCAGCCCGTCGTCTCCAAGACTGGGGGGCTCGGGGAGGGGGGTGGGAGATGGTGGCGAAGATGGTGGGCGCTGGTGGCGATGGGGAAGGTCGTGAGCTGACCTTGCCCTCCAGCGATGCGAAGTCCAGGATCGTGCAAGCAGTGAGCATGGTGCAGCCTGCACAAGGATGGCGATGATGGTACGAGGAGGGGGAGGAGGAGGTGCAGGGACGCCCGCCTCGGTGTGCGCTGGGAGTCGCTCGTGGGCGCCCTGCTAAAGTGCGGCCTGCTTTATCCATGGCGCCGTCCTGCTCGCCGGCCGTCTCCAAGACCAGTGGAGGAAGATGGCGACGAGGATGCTGGATGCTGGTGACGACGCGCGCGCGGCGGCGAGGGCGGGTTGCGCATTCCGGTTCGCCCAGCAGGGGGGGGGGCTGTGATGAGTTTCAGAGCGGCCCCCTTGAGTGCATCCAATACAGTCGGGTCGCTGAAGAAGGAACTCTTTTCGTTGGGGAGGGGCTCCGCGTTCCTTAAGTGTTTCACAGCTTGCCTCAGGTTTTCCTCGTGTTTTCGATGGGGAATCGAAGTTTAACTTATGGAGAAGAGGGGCCTCGTTCCCTATTCAGGGTTCCTTAGGTCAACGCCCCGACTGTAATGTGTGCCGCGGCGGCGAGGCCTTACGTGATGAATTTCCCCCCCTCCCCCCCCCCGGGTGATGTCGTCGGCGATGCGGTGGCCCAGGGCCCTGCGCCGTGGCGGGCATCGCTGGGGGGCAGCGGCGCTGGCATCGTTCTGCCGCTGCGGGCTGCACCCGACCCTTCAGTTAGATCCGGCCTGTCCCCCTACAGGGGGATTTTCGACGAAAAATAAAAATATCCCAAACATAGTCAAAACAGAATCCAGAAATGGTCTGGGGACTATTTTTTTAGTCTTTGTTGACCCTTTTGGGGTATGTTGGGGTTATTTTTTTCCCGTCGAAAACCCCCCTGTAAGGAGACAGGCCCGACATAACCCTTGCGTTCGGGCGGTGTCCGAAGGCCTGGGTCTGGTTCGGGGTGTTGCCAGAAGTGCCCCTGGGCCAAGGTTTAAGTCGGGCCTGTCCCTCTACAGGAGGAAAATTCAAAAATAGTTTAAACAAAAATAGTCAGAGGACCATTGTTTGCCAATTTTCGAACATGTTTGGAGCATTTTTGGGGTATTTACAATTTTTCGTCCAAAATCCCCCTGTAGGGGACAGGCCCGACCTAAGTCAAGGTGCCCCCAGAATTCTCGGGGCAGCCCGAGCGGCCTCCGGAGCACCCCCCACGAGGAGCGGAGGGCCCCATGGGGCTCTCCAGAGTGGAGCGAGAAGCTGGGGGCACCTTGGGCCGGGGGTACTCCTAGCAACACCCGACTGGTGGACCACCATGCAGCGTGGCCAAGAGGTTGCGAATCGGGGGAGAAAAAGATACGGATACGTGTTGTCCACCTTCGTTTTCGGCCTTTCCTGGTCCTCCTGGGGAATCCTCGTTGTCACCGCTGGATTCGCCTCGAAATTCTGGTCAGAACGCACCCCAAGAGAGGTCCGGGGACAACACGTATCCGTATCTTTCCGCCCCCCAAGCGAAGGCCTTACGGCCAGCGCCGCCGCCCCGGAAGGGGGACGGCGACGACGACGATGACGGCGACGCCTGCGGACTGCTCCAGCGCCCCCAAGATCACCCGAAGGTGGCCCAAGAGGGCCTCACAAGGCGCCGGTGCTCCCTGCTGTGGCTGCTTGGGTGGATCGAACACAGAAGTGCCCTAGGCCCTGCTTTGTGTGTGTGTGCGCGTGTGTGTGTGTGTGCGTGTGTGCGTGTGTGTGTGTGTGTGCGTGTGTGTGTGTGTGTCTGTGTGTGTGCGTGTCCGTGTGTGTGCGTGTCCGTGTGTGTGCGCGTCCGTGTGTGTGCGTGTCCGTGTGTGTGCGTGTCCGTGTGTGTGTGTGTGTGTCTGTGTCTGTGTCTCTGTGTCTGTGTCTGTGTCTGTGTCTGTGTCTGTGTCTGTGTCTGTGTCTGTATGTGTGTGTGTGTGTGTGTCTGTGTCTTTGTCTGTGTCTGTGTCTGTGTCTGTGTCTATGTGGGTGTGTCTGTGTCTGTGTCTGTGTCTGTGTCTGTGTCTGTGTCTGTGTCTGTGTCTGTGTCTGTGTCTGTGTGTGTGCGGGGGGGGCTCTCAGAGGAGCGCGGTGCGGTCTTCGGCGGCGCGCCCAGGGGAGAAGGCTGAGGGGTGGTGCCTGGTCAGCGAAGGGGGTGCAGTATTTCACACACCTGCTTAGAAGCTTTTTTAAACCTTCGCTGAGCACAGGGGCGGCTTCTCCGCAGGCCGGGGGTCGGAGGGCTTCTGAGAAGCCCCGCCGCCTTCTCCTGGCATCGCTCGGACGTGTGCATTTTTTCGCGGCGAGAACCATTGAGGACGATCCTGGACCATCGAGCAAGACAAAACACGCACGAAACCGAAAAATGCACGGGAAATGGACGTCCGAGCGATAGCGAGTTCTGAGAGTGCCTGTTTTCTTCAGCGCGCCGTCGAGTCGTCAGTTTGGTGTTCCTTCACTGGCCAGGGCATCTCCAAGGCGTGTCTGCCTCCTTGCCAGTCAGGCGAGCAAAGGGTCAGGGGCGGCCTGACCGATCCCTAGCAAATCATCCCCGTCTGTGGCGAGCCCCTCGCCTTGCCCCAAGGCGTGCGCATGTGGCTGGAGGGAGGCTTGAGGGGCGAGGGGGACGTCACGGAAGGGGATGGTTTGCTGGGGGTCGGTGAGGCCACGCCCGAAAGGGCTTGGGCGGGCACAAAGAAGGAGGAAGGGGAGAGGCAAAGGCGACCGCGGCGCAACCGCAGACACAGGGCCAGCGCATTGCTTTTTCAACTCCGAACCTTTCGATCTCTTCCTGGGGACTGTCATGGCGCCAACATCGCAGAGCGGATCTCGTTCGAAGAACAATGGGATGGGCCCGGATTGTCCCGGAGAATTTCGCTTCGGATTTCGAATTGAATTTCGTGCGGCTTGTGATGACCAGGAATGAAGACTACAAAAAATCCACGTGGAATTCGTTTCGTTTTTCTTCGGGGTCTTGCACTGACAGAAATCCACGCAGAAATCCGCTGCAGCACTTCTGCAAGGTCGGTGCAGCGAGGACTGGACTGCTGTCTCTGCACTTGTTGCTGATGGTCCGAACCCCAGGGGCTCCTGGAGGCCAAAATCGGGCCGGACGAAAGGGGGGGATTGGGACGAAAGGGGGGGATTGGGAATCGGGAGCCTTGAGACGGGGGTCAATGCAAACGGGGGTCAGCCAGGGCACCAGATCCTGCAGGATCCTGCGAAGACCCCCTCTGGCTGACCCGGCTTAGCGAGCCGCTCGTGGCCGCGAGGCGGCTGCGCATATTGGCTGACCCGGGTTTGCGAAGATCTGCGTTGCAGTGTTTTTTTTTTTTCCTGCATTCCAGTTTTTGGTTTCCCGCTGACCCGAAGATCCCCGAGGGAAGGGGGGGGGTACGAAATTTGTCGCATGCAGCTGGTTTCGGCCTCACCGAGGGGCCCATTCCTCGATACATAGCCGCCTCTGGCGCCGGGCGGCGCCGGGAAAATCGGCTAGGTGAGCTGATTCTCAAAATCCCCCTTTGCTGTACAGTCGGGCCGCTGAAGAAGGAACCCTTTTCGTTGGGGAGGGGCTGGGTGTTCCTTGATTGTGCCACACCTTGCCACAGATTTTCCTGAAGCTTTCGACGGGAAGTCGGAGTTTCACTTGTGGAAGAAGAGGGGCCTCGTTCCTTATGTAGGGTTCCTTAGGTCAGCGCCTCGACTGTATCCCCCCCTCTCGCCCGACCCGACAGAGCAAAGGAAGAGTCCAGTCGTCGAGCAGAGCCCGGCGTCGGAGTGCCGGAGCTTGCGCGCGGAGGCTCGCCGCGCCGCCTCGCGCGCGCGCGGGGGGGCGCGGGAGGCTCCAAGCTCGTCAAGATGGTGTACTCGAAGGGGGGCGGCAGCGAGATCATCGACACCACGGAGGAGGAGCCCCGCCGGCAAGAGTGACGTCGGGCCTGTCCTTTTCTACAGGGGGCACATTCTCGAAAGTAGCCCCAAAAGAATAGTCCGGGTACTATTTTTGGAGTATCTTTGGGCATCTTTTGGGGTACTTTTGCATTCTTCGCCCAAAATCCCCCTGTATAGGGGGGACAGGCCCGACTTAAGGCATCACACGTATTCGCCCGGGAGCCTCTTCGAAGACATAGAGCATCGGCGCAGCTGAATACATGCACTGCTCTCCCCTGGGCTATTCGCCCCTGTCGTCGCCTCTGATCCTCGTAGCCACCACGCCGAGGAGGGACGCGAGGTGGGGCCTCCTCAGGAGGCGGCTGGGCTTCTCAGAGCTCCTCCTCCTCCTCCTCCTCGTCCTCCTCCTCCTCCTCCTCCTCCTCCTCCGCCCTCCGCCCTTCTGAGGAGCCGCCTCTGTCTTCGGGCAAGGCCCTGAAGCTCCTCAGAAGGCCGACGGCCTGCCGGGCCCGAGCGGGGAGCCCGCCCGCCCACGGGGTCCACCCGGGGCTGCAGCACGCGCGGGTGGCGCGGGGTGGTGCGCCGGGCCAGCCGCGCGCGTCGCCCGAGGAGGCACGGCACACCTGCAGCTGCACGGGCGAAGGGGGGCTTTCTGCAGACGTGTCCTTCGGGCCTCCGCGCCGCGCACATTCGTCTTTAGGGGGCCACAGGCGAACCCTACCCCTACCCCCCACGATTTCTGAGGAGGAGGGTGGGGTTCACTTCGTTCGGGAGCTCCCGAGCGAAGTGAACCCCACCCTCCCCCTCAGAAATCGTGGGGGGTAGGGGTAGGGTTCGCCTCTAGCCCCCTAGTCTTGGCATCAAGTCGGGCCTGTCTCTCTACAGGGGGAATCTTCAAACATAAGAAAACAATAGTCAGGGGACTATGTTTGAGTATTTTTGGGCATCTTTGGGGTAGTTGTTTGAGTATTTTTGGTTTTTCGTCGAAAATCCCCCTGTAGGGGGACATGCCCGACCTAATTTTGGCAGCTTGCAACTGGGAGGGGGAGGAGGAGGAGGAGGAGGAGGAGGAGGAGGAGGAGGAGGAGGAGGAGGAGGAGGAGGAGGAGGAGGAGGAGCAGAAGGAGAACGAGGAGGAGGAGGAGGAGGAGGAGGAGGAGGAGAAGGAGGAGGAGGAGGAGGAGGAGGAGGAGGAAGAGAGTAGGAGGAGGAGGAGGCCCAGAGAGGGCTCCCTCTATCGCCACCACTCTGCCCCGCCCCGCTGGTCTCGCGCCGCGGGATCTGCTGCCGCAAGGCTGGAATGCCCCGCCCCGTTCCCTGTCACTCCTGCACCATCGGGCTGTCCAAGCTTCTTGGCCACTGTCGTCCAGTCCAGCCGCAGCGTCCTGCAGCAGCGCACCGCGGCCGCATCCTCACGCCTTTCCGTTGGCACTCGCCGAGGCGGCCGTCTCGGCTCGAGCGCACGCTGCGCGGTGCCAAGAGAACGGGGAGGCCCAGAGCGGACGGATGCTGTTTTTGGTGGTGGTGATGATGACGACGGTGATGGTGATGGTGATCGTGGTGGTGGTGGTGATGATGCTGACGACGATGACGATGACGATGACGATGATGGTGATGATGATGATGCTGATGATGATGATGGTGATGATGATGGTGATGATGATGATGCTGATGCTGAGGATGATGATGATGATGCTGCTGCTGATGATGATGATGATGATGATGATGATGATGATGGTGATGGTGATGGTGATGATGATGCTGATGATGATGATGATGATGATGATGATGATGATGCTGGTGATGCTGATGATGATGGTAATGATGGTGATGATGGTGATGATGGTGATGACGATGGTGATGACGATGGTGAGGGTGATGGTGATGGTGATGGTGACTGTGCTCAGGACGACCACGACCACGACCTCGACCACGACGACGACGACGTGGTCAGGCTGGTCAGCGATCCGCCCCTTCATCAGGCCGGCCTGGCTCTTCCAGCGCCGAGGGGATTCGACGATCGAGGGCGAGCCGAGCCTCTGCCCCGCGTCGGGGAAGGCCATCGCGAACTGCTCAAGGTCGTGGAGCAGCATCTGCGCCGACGGGGGCTTCAGGAGAGCCTCGACCATCATCCGGACTGACCACCTTCGGTGCTGTCCTGAAGTGGGGCGCGAGCTGGGAGAGCCTCTGGGCCTTGACCAGCGACTCGAGGAGCGAGGCGTGCACCTTCTGCTTGACCTCCTCGTCGGCGGCCGTGCCGGGGGCCCCGTAGCACATGTCGCCCGAGATTATCCAGAGGACGTGAGGGTGCTGAGCAGTCGTGCTGGTCATGGCTTGAGGATCGTCTCCACGCCATGCTGATATTTTACAGTGGCACTTCGAGAGATCCAAGTTTGTAGCCAAAGTCGACTGCGTGGAACACCGTAGAGAGCTACATCCGAACACCTGCACCGCTAGGGGGCGTAGTGTTGCTGGGTCTTGAACGTCTTTTGCTTGGCATGTATGATGTGCTGGCCAGATGCTTGCAACGTGGTGACGAGGTGCAGGAAGTCTCAATTGTGTGAAAACAATGTAAAGAACTCAAGTGTGATATAACATACCCAGTGTGATTTAACAACTTAAGTGCGCGCGTGTGTGTGTGAGACAAAAAACTGTGATTGGGAAACTCAAGAGTGATACCCAAAAAACAAGTGTGATAGCAAGCTTGAGCCGAGCATCGTCGGAACAACTTCGAGCTCAAGTTCTTCGGTTGATCGACAGACCGACCGGCCCATGGAGAGGAAACGCAGCCTCCAGGTCGTGCGGGAGGCCTGGCCGTACATTCGCGCCTAGGTGGCAGATTGTCCAGGGCCCGCGTTGATTACGAAGCCGACCTCGCGGAAGTCTTCGGTGATAATATCCACTGTAAGGTCCATTATGGCGAGCAGCTCCTGAGGGAAATCGGCCAGGAACTCGAATGTCACGCCATCGGCAGATTGCTCGTCGTTGGGAGCCTGCTGCGCGGTGACGTTTGCGAGCTGTTGTCGAAATCGGTTGCCACGGGTGCGGATGCGCGTGTAGACATAGTCATGCTCGGTTGGATGGTGCTCTCCTGGAGTCGGTGCCGCGCTCGTTCGAGGGCCAGCCCGAACTATGATGTATGCGCCGCGCCGGGTCGACAGCCCTGACGTGCGCCACGGTTCGCGGCGACCACGGGGCATGGTTCATCTCGAGCGTGGAATCACGTACCGGAGTGGATGTCAGCAACCCTCGCGGTGGCGTGTTCGTCCATGCCCGCCGCGCGTAGGAGCGAGGGGTTGTCCTGCAGGTAGCGCTGAGTCTCGTCGGCCACGTCACACGCGATGCCTAGCTCAAGCAGTTGATCCGCTAGCATGTGTAGCTGGTGGTGACCAGCTCCGTAGAAGTACTCTGGATGACGCTGATGATTTGATGATGATGACGATGATGATTATGATGATGATGGTGATGATGATAACGATGGTGAGTTTGTTGATGACGATGATGCTGATGATGATAATAATGACGATCATGATGATCATTATGCTTATGATGACCATGATGGTCATGAGTGCTATGCTGATTGCGATGATGGTGGTGGTTATGTTGATGATGGTAGTTGTAGAAGTGATGATGCACAGTGACGACTGGTTTGATGATGATGTTGCTTATGATGTTGTTGGTGGTGATTTTCATGATAGTGATGATGATGATTATGATGATGATGTTGATTATGTTGTTGGTGGTGATTTTCATGATGGCGATGCTGCTTACGAGTATGATGATGCTGATGACGATGGTGCTGATGATGATGATGATGATGATGATGATGATGCTGATTATGATGATGATGATGATGATGATGATGATGATGATGATGATGATGATGATGATGATGATGATGATGATGATGATGATGATGATGATGATGATGATATTGATGATGATGGTGATGGTGATCATGATGGTGATGGGGGAGGTAGTGGTTTTGGTGATGGTGGTGGTGAGGAGGAGGAGGAGGAGGAGGAGGAGGAGATGGAAGAGGAGGAGGAGGAAGAGGAGGAGGAGAAGGAGGAGGAGGAGGAGGAGTACGACGACGACGACGACCAGGCCGATGCGGATCTCTCCCCGTCCCCGTCATAGAGGGTAGAGGGCGAGGAGGATGGGGACAAAGAGGGGGGAACAGGAGGGGGAGGCGGGAGGGAGAAGGAGGAGAGGAGGCACAGTGGATGAGGAGGGGGCCCTGCGAGCGAGGGAAGGGATGAGGGAACGAGGGAGGAGGGCAAGGAAGAGAAGGCGAAGGAGGAGGTGGGGGAGTCCGAGAGAGCAGGAAGATGAGGACTCAATGAGGACTCGGACGACAACGAGGACGAGGAGGATCCCCCCCGTCCTGGAGGCCTCCAGAGGAGTGATGATTCACAAACGCGCGCGCCCTGCAACCGACCCCCCCCCTGCCACCGCCACGAAATACCTACCGCCCACCCATGTCCACACACACATGTGATCTGGTCGTGCCTCCTCCCCATCCCCCCCCCCTCCCTCCCTCCCTGCTCCCCCTCCCTTCCCCCCGCACCTCTGTCGCCGTCCTCGCCGGAGGAGCGCAACACCTGGGCCTCCACGCCGGAGGAGGCGGGCGCGCGGGAAGGGAGGGGAGGGGCGATGGCGCAGGAGGCGGAGCCGCGCACGCGACGGCGCCGCCCGCCCGCTGGGCCCGCGCGCTCTGTCGCCATGGGGCACGGAGGGGCGCGTTCGTCGAGGAGTGTGCCCAGGAGGCTTCGGACCCTGGAGGGTCGTCTATCCTCTGGTTACCGGCCTCGAACTTATCCCTATCCCTAAGATCGACACGCCCAAAGGCGATGACAATCTTATTAGGGGTTCGCCCTCCAAAAAATAAGGGAATCCCTGGGATTGGCATCGTGATGAGGAGATGCCCAGCATAGGGACAGGGATGTGTTCCGGGCTGGTACTCTGGTGAGGGCGGCTGTGATGCGGTCAGCAGCTTCGACCCAGCCTGTCGCGCCGCCGGCTCTGGCCCACCACGCCCTCCGCGCGGCAGGCGATGCACTTCCTCGTTTCCGGGCCTCGGCGTCCAGGGCCTATCCGCCCCGCCCGCCCCGCGGAGCGGAGCGGCGCGCTACCCGCTCGCAGGGCGCAGCGTGTCGCTGGGGCCGCCGCCGCCAGCTATCCCGAAGTAAGCATCCTGACCGCAAGGAAGGCGCCCATGGAGGCCTCAGACCCTGGAGGCGTCCTTATCTGCGGCTGTGATCTCCCAGGCCTCCCAGATGGGGGTCCGAGCAGATGGGGCCGGAGGATCGCGCCGCATCGCCAAGGCAGCACCAGGGTCGGAGGGTCGCGCCGCATCGCCGATGCATCACTGCTGCGGTTCCATGTGGAGCCCGATTTCTCTCCGCGCCGACGGCGCCGATGCACCGCCGGCGTCGCGGATGCATCGCCGATGCATCGGTGATGTATCGACGACGCGGCGCGATCTTCCGACCCCATCTGGGAGGCCTCTAGCTACCCATGGCCAAGCCTCAATTGGAGAGCCATCGGCTTCCAGACCTTGGGCCCATTATACATCCAGTGGGTCCTAATCCAATGCCCTCGCTGGAAGTCCTGAGGGACGCGGGGCCGGAGTTTTTTTCTCCACCGCAAATTCTTATCCAGGAAACATCAGAAAATCATCTTCTGGAATCGTGTGTCCACGCATGGTCTCGCAATCGAGGGTTCTTGCCAGGGTATGCGTCGAGACTCGAATGCAGGACTCACGGTGGCCGGAGCCAGTCGGCGGGAATGCCGAGCGGATCCTTCCCGCGCTCGGGCTCCGGGGGCCGTTGCAGGACCGTCCGAAAACGACGCAGGAGGAGGCGCTGATCGGGGGGGAGGCCCCGGGTGGGTATCGTATCGTTTATCCGATCTCGGGAGCCTCGGGACGGGGGTCAATGCAAACGGGGGTCAGCCAGGGCACCGGATCCTGCAGGATCCTGCGAAGACCCCCCCTGGCTGACCCGGGTCAGCGAGCTGCTCGTGGCCGCGAGGCGGCCGCGCATATTGGCTGACCCGGGTTCGCGAAGACCTGCGTTGCAGTTTTTTTTTTTTTCCTGTATTGCAGTTTTTGGTTTCCTGCTGACCCGGGTCTGGATTGACCCGGGTCAGAAGATCCCCGACGATCCCCATCCCCAGCGGCGTGGCCTGGGCCCCCCTGGCCGATTTACCCCCCCTACGTAGGTGGGGCTATTGGCCGTTGCCTTCGGGTCTCGAGGGGTGTATCCCCAACTGGGGGGGTAATTCGGTGGGGGTCTCGAAGGGGAAGGGGATGGGGATGGGGATCGGATAAACGACACCGACCGGGGTCCAAGGCCCGTTCCCTTCAAGGTCCGCTCTCTTCACCACGCCAATCCCAAGCCTCGGGCAAGGGGGGGGGGCAGGAGGGAGGCGAGAAAGAGGAGGCGGAGGAGGAGGAGGAGGAGGAGGAGAGACGAGGAGGGACGAGGAGGAGGAAGCCCAGGTCACGGAGCTCGCGAAGATCGCAATGAAGATCGAGAAGCACTACGGCCGCCCCATGGACATCGAGTGGTGCAAGGACCACTTCTCCCCTTCTCCTTTTTCCCCTCTCCCCTCCCCCTCCTCTTCCCCCGTGTCCTCCTCCTCCTGCTCCTCTTGGTCCCCCTGCTTCGCCTACTCTCACTCCTTCAACCCCTCTCCTCTACATCCTCCTCATCCTCCCTGGCTCACTCGAACGTTTCCTGATCTTGACTTGCCGCCGCCGTTCTGTCTTCCCGATGGCCTTCCCGTGCCCGTGTTATCCCGTGTCTACCCGCGTTATCGCCTTGTGCTTGGCGAGGAAACCCATCTTGTCACCCCACCTTGGACGACTCTACTTGGCAGCGGAGCACACAATTGCCTGCGACGTATTGATGACTCCTTTCGTCTCCTGTGTTATGCTGGCGCTCTCCATCGTGTCATGGATCTCGCTCTTCGCCGAGAAAATCGTGATGTCCACTGTGCTATCGGATGATTTTCAACCCAAACAGGCTAGATGGTGTGGAGACCGTCATGGCGATGACGGCTGGGGAGGACCACGAGGGCAGCTGGCATCGGTAGATCGCCAGTGCATCTTCAGTCGGCCTATCCCGCCACCGTGCTCGGTCTGTGGGTTGGAGTCTTCTTGTAAGTCTCTCGTGGCGTCTGGGCATGTCTCCTGGGGGCTTCTTGGAGGCCTCTTGAGACCTCTTGGGGGCCTCTGGGGGCCGCTTAGGGGATTTGGAAGCGGATGACACAACGGAGGAGCACTTAGTAGCAGGAAGAGGCGGTGGAGATGAGGAGTAGGAAGAGAAGGGTTCAGATAACCTGGCGGAGTATGAGGAGGCAGGAGGAAGGACTGGGGCTGGTCGGGGGGGGGCTCAAGATCTTCGAAGAGTTTATCTTGAAGCAGGTTCGTTGTTACTTGATGAGCGGGGGGTATAATTCAAGATACGTGTTTTCTGGCACACGCCGTCTAGCACAACGCACAGTGATTCAAATTGGCTTCCTCTGGCCCCTGGACGCAGCGCTTCTCAGTCACTACTGCTTACCTCACCACCCACCAAACCACCCCAACCCAACCCGAAGGCTCAGATTTACCATCGATTTCCAGTTGGGGGGGGGTCGGGAAACATCGAAAAAACACATGTGGAACCCTTACCCCCCCCAACCCGAAATTCGGGTCTTCAGGTTGGGTTGGGGTGGTCTGGTAGGTAGTCATTACCGCGGGAGGCGTTAAGAAATTATTCAGACGGCGCGCGCTGGTATATTGCGAAGGCCTTACAGCCAGTGCAGCCGAACCTGAAGCCGCGGGACCTCCCCCAGGACCCCCGCTGGCGACCCCACTTGGGACCCCGCGGCCCGCGGAAGCGCTGTTCTGACACGTGACACCCCCCCTTCGGGTCGGGCGAAAGGGGGGGATTGGGAAAGGGGGGGTTACGAAATTTGCTGCATGCAGCTGGTTTCGGCCTTACCGAGGAGCCCATTCCTCGATACATAGCCGCCTCCGGCGCCGGGAGGCGCCGGGAAAATCAGCTACGTGAGCTGATTCTCAAACCCCCCCTGTTGCTATCCCCCCCTTTCGCCCGACCCGACCCCTGCACCCCCACCCCCCGGCAGGGAAGGGTTCAAGGGAAGGGGCTTGCTTTTGACTCGAATACGACGTTCCTTTTCTTTGTCCCTCCATTTAAGTTTCCTTGGGGCTTGGGAGGGCTTTGAACCACCATTCGGACGGCACGCGCCAGTGCATTCTGTCTTCTAAGCGTAGGGCTCGTGGACAACGGTTAACAGCATCTTTCGTGAATGCGACCGCCAGGACGCTGACGACGGGAAGCTGTACATCGTGCAGGCTGGTGTTGCGGTTTCCTTGAATTCCCTGAGCTGCTCCATCTATGTGTTTTCGATGTTCCGTAATTCACCCGATGTCACGACGCCCCGTCCTTGCTGGACATGCTGGTGCCCTTTGACCATTCATGTCCTGTGCACCTTCCTCCTTCCTCCTCTTGCTCCTCTCGCCGACTCCGGCTCGCAGGTTCCGACTCCCGCTCCCGCATTCCACCCACTTAGCGACCAGCCGGCTTGCTACAGTCGGCCCAGATTGTCGGGTCGACCCTGCCAAGTCAAGGGCACCCTCCTGTCCTGCGCCTCGCGACCCGTGCCTCCTGCATTCCTATGGCAGTGTGGCCCTCGGAAGGGTCTTGTGTCCTCTCGCCCATCTTGGGCCACTTTCGTTGGCCGCGCCCCGCTCGAAAAGCTTCGAGATGGGCGTCCGAGGCCCTTGCATCCTTACCGCACACCCTTACTATACGGGCTGACGGTCACCCACGCCCCCACGAAGCGCATGCTCGCAACCCGCCCGGCTCCAGGCTGCCCGTGCGCGCAGCCCCGGGGAGGCGGCCTGCCGCCTCGCCTCCTCCCGGTCGCGACATCTGTGCACCGCACGGCCCTGCCGACCTCCGCTCCGCTCGATCGTCGCGAGCCCCCCCCCTCCTCGTGCTCGTGGGGGCCCCCTCCTCGAAGAGGAAACCGCGGCATGTCCTCTCGCGTGTCCTGCCCGATCGGGTCCGACTGTGAGGTCAGTTCGCACCTTCGCTGCTGAGATTGCGGCCTCCACGCCACTCCCTGCATGCGCTCGGGCGGGCTCCCTAGCAGAGCGCGCACGCCTGCGGCGGTCGTCCCGTCGCGTCTACCCGAGGGAAGAAGCACGCTGACCATGACCAGCATGTCGCGGGCTCCTGTCGACGCCCATCTTGGTTACAGTGGGGGCGCGCATCAAGAAGCCATATGTTTTTTCGTCAGGGTACCGAAGGTTTCTTCGCTCCGCGCGCTGCGCGGTGACTCCCCGCGGCCGTCCAAGAAGCTGCTGCGTTCAGGGTGTTCTGGGTTTCCCCTCAGATGCACCTCGCGAGCGGGTTTTCAGGGTTGGGTTTCTTGCGAGGGTTTCTTGCGGCCGCGCCCGCACTGTATGGTTCATGTCGGCCGTTGCCGATTCGCGAGGGCGATCCACGAATGGACGCTGACCAAGATGTACGATGACCAAGATCGACAACGACGCTTCGGTGTTCAGTCTTGGTCCTGGTCAACTTTTGTCCCCTCCATTTCCACTCGGCCCATCCCCTCCCCGCTCCCCCCTCTCAGCCGCCTCACATCTTCTCACCTCGGGCGCGCCGCCAGAACAGCCCTCGCTTTTCCCTCCCGACGGAGGCACGCCCCGAGACGGTGGCGTCGCGCCAGTCCAAGAACGTGCTGGAGACCTACTCCATGGACGAGAAGGGCAAGGCCTCCGCCCATAGCCCCTGCGCCGCGAGAGAGATAGCGTCGAGGCGGCGTGCCTTCTGTCCCGAATTCCGAGCCGGGAGCAAGCATGCCGTCTCGACGTATGCCTAGGTCGAATGAGTCGTCCTGATAATTGTACCTATACGACCACCCTGCGGGTGATAAGGAGGTTTGGAGGGGGAGGATCCCAGCAATGGGCAACAGTTGTGATTGTTGTTGTGACGATGCCAGTGGAGAGTGTTGCGTTGCCGCTCGCTCTTGGGAGCGTCGGCCAATGAGCCGTCCTGACCATTGCACGCTGCTCTTGGCTGCTGCCGGGGAGCGCGTCGCGCTCCGCGTCCCAGCTGGCCAGACGGGTGCCCTCCTAGCTCTCGGCCTCCGGCGCGCCCGCTCCGGGCGCCGGGGCCCGGGAGCAAGCGGCGGGGGATAGACGCAGATGCCCCTTGTGACGAACGAACAACACACACCCATACCCATAAGGAGGTCCTTGGGAGGAGGACTGGCTATGGGTATGGGTGCGGGTTGTCGGACCCTGGAGAACGCTCCCGTTCGAGCGGGGACCCCCATCCGACAACACGCACCCATAGCCCTCTCCGATCCCCCTATGGGGGTATGGGTGTGTGTTGTTGGTTCGTCACCTTGGGCGGGTTCGAGAGAGTTCGAGAGCCCAAGACACGAAGGAGTCATGACGTCGGATGTCTGGGCATGGCGATATTGAGCTCATCTCCGCTCTGACGTGACATCCCAGGCATCGCGAACACGTCACGACTGAGCGTCTTTGGCCCACTTCGTGTGTGCGCGGAGCCCTGGCGGATCGAGCTGGCTGGCTGGAGAGATCTCACGGAAAGCTGTGGTCGAGGGTCGAGGGTTCTGGTCGTGCTTGTTTACGACGTTGTGAATGATTCTAGGCGCTACGCATAACCCCACCAGCCCATTCAGAAACGATGCCCAGACGAGTTGCCCTGATCAGGGATGTGGAGGAGGATGCTATGGAGCTAAGAGGGCTGTGTAAGACGTCGTACCCCAAGAGTGGGAGGATGGAGGAGGAACCGGAGGAGGTGCAGCGCCCGCCGCCCTGGCAGTGCGAAGTCGGCCGGGAGCGGCTGTCGCAGTTTTGCTTCCCCCTCGGTTTGGGCCAGGGGGCTGCGGCCCGCAGGCGGGAGGGGACCAGAGGGCCCGAAGCGATTCGGACCAGGAGGAGGAACACGAGGAGGAGGAGGAGCCGGAGGAGGAGGAGGAGGAGGAGGACGAGGAGGAGGAGGAGGAGGAGGGAGGACGAGGAGGATGCAGGAGAAGGAGGAGGAGGAGGAGGAGGAGGAGGCAGGAGAAGGAGGGAGGAGGGAGGAGGAACAGGCGAATGAGGAAGAGGAGTTACGGAGTTACGGATATTGCGACCCTGTCGGTTACGATTATAAGCTTCGCCCGCTCAGAGGAACTCGGAGAGATTGCGAAGCAATATGTACATGGGCACTCCACCCCCTGACCACGACGGAGGCCGCGATGACCAGGAAGCCCCGCACCAGGACAGAGTAGCCGTTCACCATATTGCGCGAGACGCTCATGTCCCTCCAGCTGTCAATGTCCAGGGGCGAGATGAGCCCGAAAACAAAGCGAAATTAAACCGCAAGAGCGCCTCTGCTATCAAACAAACAGCGAATATACAGTCCCACAAACAAGAATAAGCAACCACATATGCTTGCTTACCCCGTGGGCCTGGCCCAGGCTCAGCCGAACTATAACCAAGCCCCCTTCGATGCCGTCCGTGAAGAAGAACCCGACTCTGGCATTGGCCCGAACAAAATGCCCGAGCGACAAACAAATCCACCCTTCTCCTCCAACAGCGCGACGACCCAGAACAGGAAGCCGAGTACACGAAGGTGAAGGTGTGGCCGAAAGACTTTAACTCTGCTTGCAATCCGCCGATCCGCTCGTGCAATAGCGCACCCACGTCCGCGACAGCACCTCCAGCGCAAGCATCCGTGCAAGGGGGCAGCGATGAGGGGGACGAAGCCGCGCCCCTCCGCCAGGGGGACGAACCCACGCCTGCGACGCTCTCTTGTGCCTCACGACCCGCCTGACCGCCAGGGACTCCAGCGTCAGGCCGCACTGCTGGCTCCGCAGCCGCCTCCACCGCGTCTGGGGCAGATACCCCCCGCAGGGGCCCCGCGGGAGCCACGACACCAAGATGCGCGGCGGCGCCAGTCACACGGCCAACCGGAGAATCACCGCCTCCTCCAAGCTGCTCCTGCTCGGGGTCGGGGTCGATCACATCGGCCTCAGCCTGCGCCGCACGGCTGCTGGCCCGTGTCTGGCTAGCCGCGGGGCGTGCGTTGAACCAGAAACAGACCTCCGCGCGGCCGTCGGAGAAGCGGTGGCCGCGGTCCACCACGACAGCGTATCCAGCCTGCTCCTCGAGGGCCGACAGGGCGCTGAGAAGCACGACCCGCGCCGTGGGCGACGTACGCGGCCGCGCTGGGTCGAGGACCACCTTGACCTGACCGCGGCCCTCGATGGCGGCGGCTCCGAAGGTGAGGTGCGCGGCGATTCCAGCGACGATATGATCGCGCAGCCGACGGAGGCGCGCATGGACCACCATGGCCCGAGGGAAGCGCAGGGGCGCTGAGGAAGTAGCGGAACAAGCAAGGGCTCGAGCGAAAGGTTACTGAATGAGGAAGAGGAGGAGGAGGAGGAGGAGGAGGAGGAGGAGGAGGAGGAGGAGGAGGAGGAGGAGGAGGAGAGAGGAGGAGGGAGGAGGAGGAGGAGGAGGAGGAGGAGGGACGAGGAGGACGAGGAGGACGAGGAGAGGAGGAGGAGGAGGAGGAGGAGGAGGGAGGAGGAGCAGCAGCAGGAGGAGGAGGAGGAGGAGGAGGAGGAGGAGGAGGAGGAGGAGGAGAGGAGGGAGGAGGAGGAGGAGAGGAGGAGGAGAGGAGGAGGAGGAGGAGGAGGAGGAGGAGGAGGAGGAGGAGGGCTGGCAAGAGGAGGAGGAGGAGGATGATGATGAGGAGGAGGAGGAGGAGGAGGAGGAGGAGGGCCAGCAGGCGGATGAGGGGGAGCCCTTGCATCCTTGCAGCGGGGGCCCATGCCACGAAACGCCCTGCCTGCCTCCAGGGTGCCCTTGGTTTCTTGGGTTTCGATCGTCTCGATATGGAAAAAGCGCGACGTCCCCACACCAGAAGGCCATGGACGTCCTGGGGGCTCAGGGTTGGGCTTCTCTTGTGGAAGGTTGCTCGTGGTCGAGCCCCTGCTGCATCCTGTGTCCTCACCATACCGTGAAGTCGGGCCTGTCCCTCTGCAGGAGGAATATCCCAGGATAGTTGAAAAATAGTCTGGGGACCAATTATTGACTATTTTTGAGCATTTTCGGGGCATTGTTTGATTATTTTGTTCGCCCAGCATCCCCGTGTAGGGGGACACGCCCGACTTAATGCTACAGTCGGGGCGTTGACCTAAGGAACCCTAAATAAGAAGCGAGGCCCCTTGTTTATCCATAAGCCAAGCTTCGGCGATTTTGGGATCATTTTGGGAGCATTTGTTGCGTGTTGTTTTGGTTTTCGCCCAGCATGCCCCTGCAGGGGGACACGTCCGACCTGAGCATACGGGTTGACCGTGCACGGCGTCAGGGCCCCTTGAGGAGCATCGGGGGAAGAACAGGAGAACGGGAGAAGAACAGCTGGCTACAGAAGAGGAGGAGGAGCAGGAGGAGGAGGAGGAGGAGGAGGAGGAGGAGGAGCATCCTGGACCAAAACGCCACGCACGCAACAAAAGGAGAGGGAGGAGGAGGAAGAGGAAGAGGAGGAGGAGGAGGAGGAGGAGGAGGAGGAGGAGGAGGAGCAGGAGGAGGAGCAGGAGGAGGAGGAGCAGGAGGAGGAGGAGGAGGAGCATCATGGACCCAAGAGCCACGCGCGCAACCAAAAAAGCACGGGGGATGGACGTCCGAGCGATGGCCCCCGCACCCCCGCGCCCTCGCGCCCTCGCCCCCGCGCCCCCGCGCCCTCGCCCTCGCGCCCTCGCCCTCGCGCCCGGGCGCGGGGCCCCCGGCCTTCGGCCCCCTGCGCCCTCGCCTGCGCGGAGGCGGCGGGCAGGGCGGGCGGCCCGATGGCGGGCGGTGCGCGGCGCTCGCCGCGCCTTCCACTCCTCCCTCCTCCTCCTCCTCCTCCTCCTCCCTCCTCTTCCTCCTCCTCCTTCCTCCTCCCCTCCCCCTCCTCCTTCTCCTTCTCCTCCTCCTCCCTCCTCCCTCCTCCTCCTCCTCCCTCTCCTCCTTTCTCCTCCTCCTTCCTCCTCCTCCTCCTCCTCCTCCTCCTCCTCCTCCTCCCTCCTCCTCCTTCCTCTTCCGCCTCCTCCTCCTCCTCCTCGTCCTCCTCGTCCTCCTCCCTCCAAGACTGCCTTTAAGTCGGGTCTGTCCCTCTACAGGGGGGAATATTCAAAAATAATCAAACCATAGTCTTGGGACTAGTTTTCGAGCATTTCTCAGAAACTGTTGGGCATTGTTTGCGCATGTTCTATTCGCCGTCCAAAATCCCCCCGTAGGGGGGCAGGCCCGACCTAACACTGCCTACCCCCTCCGACGACGTCGACTGCGACGAAATCATTGACGGCCGCGGCGGCGGCGGCGGCGGCCCAGCCAGGTCATCGCCGAGGGTCGCGCCGTTGGCGGGCGCATCGGCAGCGGCAAGGTGAACATGCTGAAGAGCCTCGACGACATGTCAAGCTTCAAGGCCGAGGGCAGGGCGAGCAGGAGGAGGGAGGAGGGGCAGAGGTCGAAGGTCCTCCTCCTCCTCCTCCTCTCCCCCCTCGCTCGTTCGCTCGCGACGGACGGCTGACGAGTTCGCAGCCTGTCCAAGCAGGCGGGGATCAAGTGGGCGCGGGAAAACGAGAGATTGCACGACGAGTGATCACCCCTCACCCAGGAATGACCCTCGAAGCCACAGGCGCATCCCCCTCCTCTTCCTACCCCGCCTCCCCTCCCTCCCCCTCTCCCCCCATGGGGGCCCAGGACTACAGGACGTGGCCGCTCCTTCAACCTCGGGAGCCTGTGACTGGCGTGCGCTCCATTGCCCGCGATGGTTCACGAGGCCAGCGCCGTGATCTCACGCTCGCCTCGGCGAGTTGCCTCGTGCGGGGGAGTATGTTCCCCTTCCTCCCCCTTCTGTTTGCGCAGGAAGATGACAGCATGGGTTGCGCAGCCAGGTTCAAGCGGGGGACATGTGTCTGTGTTGCCGCGCGGCCCCCACTCGCTGGGGGGCGTCGTCATCCCCGACCGCGAAAACTGGGAGGCGAGCCATGGCCTAGGGACGGCGAGGCAAAGGAAGGAGAGGAGGCGAGTGCAGAGGAGGACCCGAGGAGGAAAGGGAAGCAGCGGAGGAGAGGTTGGCAAGTTCTGCTGCCGCCCCGGGGTCCTGAGCACAAGGGGGCCCCCGCGGAGGTCCCCACGAGGCCTCCCGAGGCCCCATCAGTTTTCGGGCGTCGAATCGAAGGCAAAACAATGGCAGGAGGGGGTGGAATGAGAGGCCAAGATCTTCTCCTCCCCCTCGCACCTGCAGAAGCAAAGCAACTACCACGTTCATCGCGCCTGATCACGCACGTGTTGGCCCACGCGGCTTGGCGAAAGCATTGGGCCGGACCTGCGTTTTCAGTCTGCGTGCGGAGCGCCGCGTCGACACGCCACGGGTTGCCCATCGCGTATCGGGGTAAGCTCCTCCCGTCTCCTGGCGATCTGCAGGGGCCAGAATCGGGAGGGACCTCGGCCAACAGAGCGCGGCAGGCTGGCGACGTGCTCGTGGCGGACATGACCGACCCCGACTGGGAGCCGGTCATGAGCAAGGCTTCGGCCATCATCACCAATCGCGGAGGCTGGCGCGGGGATCAGCATTGAGCTCCTCTTCTTCCTTTGTCCTCCATCCTCTATCCTCCATTCTCCTCCTCCTCCTCCTTCGCCTCACCCCTTTCCCTGTGTAGGACATTTCGTTTGTGCGATTGCACTGTCATGTACCGCTGTTGGCAGATGCGCACGTGACTTCAATTTGAATCGATGCCCTGTGTGATTCCACAAAAGCAGATTCACACGCTGAGTTCCAGTGTGACCGCCAAGGGGGGCGCAGCGCCGCTGGGGCGGCGGAAACTGCCGACACAATGTGCTTCTAGCAATCGACGTCGTGCAGTACATGTGGTGCAGCGTATGTTGTGCAATCCATGTGGTGCAACAAATGCTGGCCCCCGTGTGCTAACACGAAGGTGTATCAATATTGTCGTTATGCCCGATGCCTGTGGCCCTTCGAGCTCAGGCGCTCGGCCGATGCTGGCCGTGGGGCCGTGCGCCCTCGACGCCGCGCGGGGCAGCTGGTGAGCAAGGTGCTTCATGAGTGCGATACCCTCGGCCCGCGCGTGGCGTTTCAGGCGGACGAGACCGACTTCGACGGACCATTCCAGCAGGGGGCGGCGGCGGCGGACGTCGGCGTGGAGGACGCACTGTGGCCCCTGGAGGAGTTCGTGGACCAGGCAGCGGCCGAGGAACCAGTGCAGCAGCGGCTGAGGGCGCTCCCGGGATGCCTTAATGGGGCCATGCTTGGGGGACGCCGTGGCCTGCTTCGCCGAGTTCCCCAGCGCGTTCATCGGGGCATTGGAGCGGCTGGTCATGGACGGAGGCCTTGCAAGGTACCTGCGCGGGGTGGAGTGGCTCCGCTTCGTCAAGGACTGGGCGTTGCTGCGTTACGCCAACCACTTTTGGCTCTTGCCACAGCGCTTCGCCTTCGCGGACGGGGGGCTGACGGCCGCGGTGGAACGCGCGATGACTTAGCGGAGCGGGGCGCAAGATGCTAGAGTTGCCGCTCGTGGTATCCAGTGAATACTACATGAGGAACCCCGCATATACAGACGGGCTGCGACCCGTCGACGGAGATCGCGGACTTCGAGAGGGGCCGCTTCCTGCCGCGGCGCGACGACGCGGCGCAGGAGGTGGTCCGCAAGCCCGCCAGGTGCGCAGAGGCGGCGGCAACGGGCCAGGAGGTGCTCTGGTGGATGCTGAAGCCAGCGGCATGCACGGGCGAAGGGGTCGACGAGCTTCTCATTCTCGAGGAGGTCGCGAGTTTCTGACCGAACGCTCAGAGCGGGCGACGACCCTGCAGCCGCGGCAGCGAAGGGGACTCCGAATATCGAGCGCGACTACCTGGGCAGATGGTCGTCGGAAGACGCGGACGCCCGCCGGGGGTCGCGCCGCGCGGTCGTCTTGAAGCTCCAGCAGCGATTCGCGGAGGCGCTGCGTTCCAGGAAGGCCCGCGCGTTTCTGGGCGAGGCGGCGGCCATCCCCGACCTGGCAAACTGGCTGGTGCTGTTGCAGAGCTTGTCAGTGCAAAATGCGGCGAGCGCGGCGGCTGGGGCCCGCCTGGCCCTGGGTCGGCCGCGGCGCCCGGAGAGAAGGAGGGGCGGCAGCGGGAGGCGCCGACCCCGGAGACCGCCCTCGAGGATGGAGAGGTGGAAGACGCCGCGCCGCCGACGGGGACAGCGACGCCTTCGCGAAGTGCGCGGGGGGGCGGAGGACGGCCGCGACGGCGCCGACGACGGCAGCTGGACGAACGCGCAGATTGGAGACTCGAGAGCGGCAGCCCCTCCCCGGCGAGCCAGGATGCCGACGCGGTCGGCGTCTACCTCGTCGCGCAAGGCGGCCATGTCCCACGCGGTCGGGGGACGCGGCTGGGCGCCCGGCAGGTCGCCGCTGAACTCGACCCACTTCGACGACGTGCCAGACCCGCGGGGGCGCGACATGGTCTGCCAGAGATGCCGGCGCCTCAGCCCGGCCGAGACGACGGCGGCAGCCGTTGACGCGGGCCCCGCGGCTTCGAGCGGCCGCGCCCTCGCGCCAGGGCCGCGCGCCAGGGCGGCTCGCTCCCTCCGCTGGGCGAAGCGGGCGGCGCCCTCGGGGCGGGCGGCAGCGAGGCCTCGCGCAACATCCCGGGGCGGGAGCCGCGCCTGCGCCCCAGCAGGTGGGGGGCCGCGCCGCGCGACCCAAATGGGCGAGGGCCCGCCTCGCAAGGCCATCCTGACGTCCGCGCGAGGGGCCCGGGTGCGAGACGCATCGCCGCGCGCCCCAGTTGGGGGCGACTCCGACGAAGGGGGCGCGAAGGAGAATAGGAAGAAGAAGACGCATTTCATTCCATCAGAATCAGAATGGCAATGATTAGAGGAAGAGGATGAATAACAATTATATTCAGACTGTTACTAATCAGAAGAGTAAGAAGAGGAGGGGCAGGGGCCAGGCGCCCCCCAGGATCTGGGGGGCAAGCCGCAGAGCACAACTGCAGCTGTCTCCAACCTTTCGCGAGGCACAGGCGACTGGCGGACGTCGCTGCCCTCGCGTGCCGCCCTGCGCGCGCGCTTGGAAGAGGCGGGTTGGCCAGGTTAGTCGACGGCGACCTCTCCAACAAAGTGCTGAGGATAACTAACTACCTCGGGGGGCTGGCAGCAGGCGAGTGGGTCGCGCCCAGGGCCTCGCCGCCCTGCAGCCTCGAGTCGCGAGCGGCGCAGATTAACCGCCGAGGCCCGCGCCCGGCACGATTGGAACAGCAATGGCCCCGCCGATTCGAAGATTTCGCCTTCCGCGCTGAGGGCCCAGCAGATGAGCAGCAGGCGAGCGGCTGGCCTGCTGGATCTGCCCGAGGACCGCGGCGCCGCGCAGGCGGGCGACATCCGCGGTCAGGGCCCCGCCAGCATGATTCAGCTGAAGGGGGGCCCCACGCAGACCCAAACGGGACCTCGCCATCCCTGGGGGGGGCTGCGAAGTGCGACGCTGTTGTCACTTTCGAGGGCTGCTGGGGTGGTGGGGGCCAGCACAGTGGGGCCCTACAGAGACCCAAACGGCACCTCGCCATCACTGAGGCGGGGGGCTGCGAATTGTGAAGCCCTCGCCACTTTCGAGGGCTGCTGGGAGGGCCGGCACAGTGAGGCCCCATGCAGACCCAGCCAGGACCTCGCCACCCATTGGAGGGGCTGCGGAGTGTGAAACCCTCGCCACTTTTGAGGGCTGCTGATGGGAGCCAACACAATGAGGTCCCACGCAGACCCAACGGGACCTCGCCATCCCTGGGGGGGGCTGCGAAATGTGAAGCTGTCGCCACGGCCGAGGACTGCTAAGGGGGGGCCAGCACAGTGGAGTCCCACGCAGACCCATACTGGACCTCGCCATCCCTGGGGGGCTGCGAAGTGTGAAGCTGTCGCAACGTCCGAGGGCTGCTGGGGGGTCCAACGCAGCGGGGCCCCACGCAGACCCAAAAGGGGACCTCGCCATTCCGGGGGGGGAGGGGGCTGCGGAGTATGTAAGCGTCGCCATTTTCGAGGGCTGCGGGGGGGGGGGGGAGCAACGTAGTGGGGTGCCACGCAGATCCAAACGAGACCTCCCCACCCATGGGGGCTGCGAAGTGTGAAAATGTCGCAACTTTCGAGGACAGCTGGGTGGGGCAGCACAGTGGGGCCCCACGCTGACCCAATCGGGACCTCGCCATCCCTGGGGGGACTGCGAAGTGTGAAACTTTCGCAATTTTCGAGGGCTGCTGAGGGAGCCAACACAATGAGGTCCCACGCAGACCCAAAAGGGGACCTCGCCATCCGTGGGGGGCCTGCGAAGTGTGAAACCCTCGCCGCTTTCGAGGTCTGGCGGCGCGCCTGCGCGCGCTTGGTGCTTGCACTAAGATGTGCAGGGAGGAAGCGGAGAGGCTGGCGGGCGAGTTAGGCCTTGACCTTCTCTTTCATTAGCAACGGGAGGTTTCAATCATATTCCGAGGCGTTGCGGCAACGCGGAGCGCTGGCCGCGCAGTTCTTGAGCTTTTCGGCACGTAAAGCGCGACATTGAATTGTCCAGTTTTGCCTCCGCCTATGTAGCCACATGTTTCCCATGCTCCATCATCTCTTCTGTCTAGGTGATTGATTTTTCTTCCTTTTGCTTCTCCTGCCCAGTACCTCTGTTCTGCGAGTCGGCCACGCACACTTCGCACGATATAGCATATATCCGCTGAGCACCGTATCTTTCAATGTTGTTGTCGCTCGATTGCCGGTACACCTTATATCATCCTTTGGTGCCGATGGGTTGGGTGAGGTGCTACGCAGATCCAAACAGGACTCGCTATTATTGGGGATTTGTGAAGTGTGAAACGGTCGCCACTTTCGATGGCTGCTGGGGGGGGCAGCACGGTGGGTCCCTGCGCAGATCTAAACAGGAACTCGCCATCCTTGGAGGGGGGCTGCGAAGTGTGAGCGCGTCGCCATTTTCCAGTGTCGCTGGGGGAGCCAGCACAGTGGGGTCCCACGCACCCATTGGCGTCGGAAGAACACACACAGGAACTTCACAGCACAGGACCTTCACAGACAAGTTGTCCAGGAGCATAACTCGCGGTCGCCACAGGTCTTGCGATCTTGCCAGGGGCAACGTGATGGGGGACGGGCTCAGGGGAAGATGCATCGAGCTGGAATCACCCACTCATCGCCGATAGGGGCCCCGATAGCCCATCCGCCAAGGAGCGGGCGGATTCGCTATCGGGGGCCTCTCGCCGACCCATCGGCGACGCATCGCCGATGCTATGTCGATGCTCCCCCCCCCGGGCGGGGCCAGGACGAGGATAAATCCGCTGCAGGGCGCTCCGGAACGCTCTTGGGGCGCTCTGGAGCGCACAGAGAAGGCCGCAATGCGCCCGAGACATCCTCCAGAGCCGCTGGTTCTCGGAGAATTTCCATTCAGCCTCGCCCGCTTCTGTCCTCGTCCTGGTTCCGTCTGGCCCCTTGCGGTGGTCCCCCCCGTGAGGCCTTAGTGGGCCCTGCAAACGACAAGGCGTTTTTTTTACCGGTTCCCACGCCCCCCTCGGGCAGTCCGAGGCCTGCCCAAGAAGGCCAAGCGCCAAGCTCCGGAGCGCTCAGAGAAGGCCGCAGTGCGCCCGAGACACACTCCAGAGCCGCCGGTTCTCAGCGAAGCCCCATGCGGCCTCGCCCGCTTCTGTCCTCGTCCTGGGTCCGTCTGGCCCCCCGCGGTGGTCCCTCCCGTGAGGCGCCCCCCTCGGGCAGTCCGAGGCCCGCCCAAGGAGGCCAGGCCCCGAGGCAGGTCGCCGGCCGCCGGGCCCGGGCGGGGCCCAGCCCCAGAGGCCGCACCTGCCACGCCGCGATCATCGCCCGCGAGCTGGGCATCCCGGCCATCGTCGGCTCCGGGTGGGCGGCGGGGGGCCGCCGCCAGCGTCGTCGGGGTCCTCGTCGCCGTCGTCGTCGTCACCGTCGTCGTCCGCCGCCGTCGTCGCCGTCGCCGTCGTCACCGTCGTCGTCCGCCGCCGTCGTCGTCGTCGCCGTCGTCGTCGTCGTCGTCGTCGTCGTCGTCGTCGTCGTCGTCGTCGTCACCGTCGTCGTCATCACCGTCGTCGTCCGTCCTCGTCGTCGTCGTCGCCGTCGTCGGCTCGTCGCCGTGGTCGTTGTCGCCGTCGGCGGCATCACCGTCGCCGTCCTCCGCCGTCGTCACGGTCATCGCTGTCGCCGACGTCGTCTCCGACCTCGTCACTGCCGTCGTCACCGCCGTCGTCGTCGCCGTCGTCGTCGTCGTCGCCGTCGCCGTCGCCGTCGTCGGCGACATCACCGCCGTCACCGTCATCGCCGTTGCCACTGTCGGCATCACCGTCGGCATCGCCGTCGTCTTTGCCCTCGTCGCCGTTGTGAGAGAGGGGGGAGCAGGGACTGAACGAAGGGGAGGGGGAGCACTGTGAGGAGAAGGGAGAGGGAGGGAGAAGAAGAGTGAGTGAGTGAGGCCAGTCTCGAAGCGAGTCGACCGAATCGAAGAACTCTTGCGAGAGAGTTCAGCCTGACCGATAACCTTCGTCAATCGGCCTAAGAGGACTGTGCAGACATGGTGCTCGAGTTTGACGCCGTGTGACAGTCGTATTCCAGGCTCTTCGGCATGTGGACTTCATCGTGCTCACACCTGCAGCTAAACCAAAGCTTCCCATTTTCATCAACATGTGATGGCTCTCCGCTACATGCGGACTAACGTGGACTAGCCCATGGCGGTTCTGGCATTGCTTAGGGCAAGACGGGGACGAATTCCAAACAGGTTGATTGGTTTTTGTTGAGAAGCTGATGCGCGTTAGATGTGAGGCCGCATTCGATGTGTTCGACTTACGCCATGCGAACATGTGTTTGCATGTACAGGAAGGATGGTAGAGGAGGGGGAGGATCAATTTTGTTCTTCACGCCTTGCGTCTCAGTTCCCCGCTCTCCGCCCATGGTGCCCAACGTCGAACGGAGGAGACGAAGCCAGAAAAGATACGCCCGAGCCGAGGTATAATATCGAGATCCTTCAAGGATGTTTTTCTGGCCTAGGTCCGACCCCACACCTTGCCCTCATTGCCGGGGACAAGGCGTCCTTCACACTCTTGCACTCTGCCACGACCGGCGGCGGCACGGGAGAGGGCGTCCGCAATCGCACGTCAAGTGCTGTCCACGAGGAGTAAACGTCAGTTGTCGGTTCAGTTAGTTCTTCGTGTACGACGATCCCATCTCTCGAAGCTCGAAACACATCTTTTCTAGTATGAGCCCTACACAGTAACGTATTGCACGGCGGATGTGCAAGCTATTTGGCACAAGGGGAGGGACGTGCGGGGAAGATATGGGATGAGGCGGAGGAGCAAGAGGAGGAAGAGGAGGAGGGTCAGCGGCGAGGGTCGGAGGAACGCTACTGAGTTGGTCAGCAACGGCCAGTCCGTCACCGTGTCGTGCGCAGAAGGTGACGCGCCTCTGGGTCATGCCCTCGCTGTGATTGTGCTACTCTTCTTCATATTCTCCTTCCTGCGCGCGGTCATGTATGGTGGGCGGTTTCACGCCACAGCGGCATTTGGAAACAGCTTGGCAAGGGATGCCGCACGAGTAAGTTTCGTATCAAAGTCGATCTACCCACTTCGTTCCCCATCTGGCTAGTCAGGCAAATCGGCAGTGGCAGTGATACATTCTCCGCTTCCCATGCTCCTTGTCCGTAATGGCTGTGAGGGCGGCTCCGCTTTCAGCGCACCTGTACATATTGCCTCGCCTGAAGTGCACATCTGTCCTGCAGCGCCGTCGACAATGCCCTTTCGCGCAGTCTCGGCCGCTGTGGGTTCATACTCGTACAGGTCCTTGGTGCATCCCGTCTTTGGGCGAGGCATTCGCACCGCGTGCCCTTGGTGTCTACGCCAGGGAGCATGCTGGCTCGCTTGGTGAAGCGTATTCGTCATCGCGCGAGGAGGTGGATGCGATCTCTCCATCCCCGCCATTCCTCCATCAAGGGCCCTGTGTGGTCGCAGACGGCTCGTTCACGGGCTCTGCGTCGTCCCCTCGCCAACAGCCCGAGGCCACCGGGGCGCGCGCCATCTGGGCCGTGCAAGCGTTCTGCCCGTCCAGCTGCTTCAGTCCGAGGCGGGAATTTATACATGACCACCGCCTGGAGGGTCAGTTTTCGGAGCCTCGACAGGCGGTGGATATGGACATGTTCGGGCCCCCGGGGGCCGAAACATCTATATATATATATATATATATATATATATATATATAGACATACATATATATATATATATATATATCCATATCCATATCCATATCCATATCCACCGCCCGCCCGGGCACCAGGACGTCGGTTCCCAGGCGGTGGATATGGATAAGTCCCCGCCTCGCACCAGAGCAGGCCGCCCGCACCCCGGGGCCAGACCTGCTTCGGCGGCGAGCGAGGGGGGGAAGCGAGAAGGAGTGAGTCGGGCACGTCCCTCTCCGGGAGGACATTCCAGAATTTCGGAAGATAGTTCGGGGTTATGTTTTGAATATGTTTCATCATGTTTGGATTTGGTTTGACTATTTTCTTATTGCTCGTCCAAAATCCGCCTGTAGGAGGACATGCCCGACCTCAGAAGAAGAAAGCTTACTCAGAAGGCGACGGGACTTCTCAGAAGCCCTAGCGCCTGCTGAGAAGTCTCCCTGTGGCTCCGGGGAGGGCTTCGGAAGCTTGTCCGAAGGCCGGGGGACCTCCGAGCCTTCTGAGGAGGCCCGCCCCTTCTCGCTTTCCCCCCCCGGGGCTCGCCGCCGAACTCTTCGGAGGGGGGCCCCCAGCATGCTGCGGCTGGAATCGCCCTCCCTGCGACGCCCGATGGGGGGGCACGCCGCCCCCGGGAGGAGAAAACGGCGGGGGCCTCTCGGCCCCCTGGGGGGGCGAGCGGGGCTTTTCTCGAGGAGGAGCAGGAGGGGGAGGATGAGGAGCAGGAGGGGGAGGAGGAGGAGGAGCAGGAGGATGAGGAGCAGGAGGGGGAGGAGGAGGAGGAGGAGGAGGAGGAGGAGGAGGAGGAGGAGGAGGAGGAGGAGGAGGACCGCGTGTGGAGAGCCCTGGGCGGAGATCCCTGCCAACCAGCAAAGCCAAATGGTTGCCTACACTCTGTGGAGGACGATCCATGGAGAGGAAGCATGTTGCCAAGTAAATTCCAGATATCTAAAGCATTTGTTAAACATGTCTCAAACATGTAAAAAGCAGGTTTAAAACATGGTTAGAACATGTGTCCGACATTTTAAACACATGTTCAACTCAATGATAGGACTGTCAGGGTGTCCATGGTCGTGGCTTCCACAAGCCTACACCCAATGCGCCCGGGGTCCACTGGCAATTCATAGACAGCCCGACGGCGTCCCGAAGGGGCCCCCACTGCCGACCCGCTGGGCCTGATCTGCCCATGGGGGCCCGCTGGGAGCCCGCCCAGGGTTCACTGACAACCCGACGGGGCCCCGCTGCCAACTCGCCCAGGTCAGACAAGGGGTGCCCATGGGGCGCATAGCACTCCGCCTGGGGTCTTGCAGACAACCCGTCGGGGTCCGCCATGGCGGTGTGAGAGCTCAGGAAGGAGTGAGTGCGGAAAGGGTGTCCATCCCCCTCCTCCTACCACTCCCCACTGCGCCGTTTGGGATTGGCAGCGGGTGTCCCTTCGCTTCCCTCCGTGCGGCACCCAGTTATCCAACTTTGTCGCCGTGAGGCGTCCATTCGCCATTCGGCTCCCCCCTCTTCCGCTCCCACTCCTGCAGGTTGCAGCGGGATTGGCAGTGTGGTGGCAGATGGGTTGGCGGCGGCTTGTCAGCACGCGCCCCGCCGGCAGGTCAATCGTAGGCGCCTCGGGGGGATGCCAGCAGGTGCCCCGCGGGCTGTCAGTGAGCGCCGCGGTGCTCGGCGGCCTGTGCCCACCGTGCGGGGTGCTCGGCTCGCCCACCGGCGCCATCTATGGTGCGGTGCTCAGATCACGGCTTCCAGAGGTGAGAAGCACCAGTGGGCGGCGCACTGATACGGACGGCCCACGGTCTCGCATGGCGGCAGCGTAAGAATCCATTTCGGAACTCCGCGTTGCCATCAGGAGCTCTGTCCGGGCGTTGAGGGCGAAGGCCGAGAGCTCCAGGCGAGCGGGTCAGGACACTGTCTGCGGTTGCCCTCGGAGCTGATCAAGGCATCGTGTGGGAAGGTCCGTCCACGTCCAAGGCGGCGTGCCACCCACACTGGTGGCCCTGAGTTGTCCTCGCTGTTTGTGGACTAGAAGTCGTTGACCTCCAGACCCTTGCAGGAGAAGTCGAGGCGAAGGCAGACGAGGATAAACTTGCTAGCGCGATGCCGCAGCCGGAAAAACGCTGAGAGCTGGCGGGTCTGGGTGCCATGCCCAGCGCCGCGGCCGCTCCGGAGCGCCCTGGAGCAGTCCGAGAGCGTTGCGCGACGCTGCGGGGAGGGGGGGGCGATGTGCCCTCATCCCGGGCTTCCCAAGAGAGGCAGGACAAGCCGCGCACATCTGCACGAACGAAATGGCACGGAAAGAATGGGTGCAATGCCCAACAGCAGTTCCTCTTCATTTTGAACAGAACTCGCTGTCCGCGCCGCCGCGGCCTGTGTCAATTCGAGACAGGAGGCCGCCTGCCCAACAGCGGCCGCTGTTGGTTTGGGACAACATTTGTTGTTGGGCATTGTACAAATTTTTTCCGTACCCATTTCGGGCGTCCAAATCCTGGTCTTTTCGTTTCTCGCGCTGCGCGGTGACTTCCGCAGGCGTTGGGGGGGCTGCTGCGTTCAGGGCGCTCCAGGTTTCCCCTCTGGTGCATCTCGCGCACGGGTTCTCAGGGTTGGGTCTCTTGCAAGAGTTTCTTGCGGCCGCGCCCACACTGTATGCCGGACGACCGTGTGTAGAGTACGTCATTGGACGTGCTGGAACGATCGAAGGCGCGCGGGACACGCAATGAAACAGGCATGAGTCCCAAGATTCCTTATTTGTTCCCATGCTTTCTGGACTTTCGTCTTCCCCTCCACCTCCCATATAGTCTTTGGGATATCTTTACCCATCGGTCGGAAGAGGTAGGTAGAAACATGAAGTAGGAAGGCGTGGAAAGTAGATCGGGCTCCGTCCGCCCAGACGGAAAAGGTGGAGCCACTCGATCATTGAAGTAGAGGAAGACGCTTCGAGTAGGTTGGAATCTGGGAATCCAAGAATACCTACTTCAACGACCGATGGGTACACATTGCTGATTTCCAATCCTTCGACAGTTCTTGATTTTCTTGGGGGGGGGGGCGAGATCCCTTCGTTTCCGAATGTTCTCTCCTGGGCCTCTTCCTGGCCACCAAGGGGGCCACAAGAACGATCAGCAAGGAGCACGATGAGGAGCGAGCACGATCAGCACTGAACGACGCGTGCTCGTGTCTGTGTGCGCTCTCCCCTCCTGCACACAGGGGGACGCGACGCGCTTCGACGCGTCGACGGCGCGAGAGCCCCCGGCCGAGGGGCGCACGTCGGGTCCCCGATCGCTGCCCCCCGAGAAAGGGCGCGCGCGCGGGGCCCGCTCGCCCTCTCCGCCGGCCGTGGCCTCGGGGGGCCGGCCGCGCGTCTGTCAAGGCCCTCCCTCGCGGAGGGGCCCAGGGACGCACACGAGTAGATACGCACACAAACACGCGCCCACGCACGCACGCACGGCACGCACGCGCACGCACGGCACGCACGCACACGCACGCACGCACGCGCGCGCGCGCACGCACGCACGCGCGCGCGCGCACGCACGCACGTACGCACGCACGCACGCACGCACACACGCACGCACGCACGCACGCACGCGCACACACAGACAGACACACACACACACACACACACACACACACACACACGCACGCGCGCGCGCACGCGCACGCGCACGCGCACACACATACACACACACACACAGCACACACACAACACACACACACAAACACACACACGCGCACGCACGCACTCACGCACGCACACCCACTCACGCACGCACACCTACGCACGCACGCACGCACGCACGCACGCACGCACGCACACACACACATACACACAAAATCCCAGGATTCCCCACCTTTTCCAATATCTTCTGGACCTTCGTCTTCCCCCCCACTTCCCTCAGCTTCCCATCTTTTCCGGTGACTCGGCGAGTAGTTGTGTCTGTGTGCGTTCACCTCCTGACTTTACTCTGCTCCACTGCCTGCCCTGCTGACCAAAGGGAACGGTGCTGCGAGCCCAGGCCATTCGCTGCCAAAGCATGCCCGAAACGCCAATCGGCGGGCTCGAGGTTAACAGGGCTCACGGCCCGGATCCGACTGCGACCCAGGAAGATCGGGCACGAATCCCACGACTTCGGTCCTGACGCCTTGGACGCCCATGAGCCATCAGCTCAGAGGCCCAGACCGTCGGGACTGGCCCTCAAAGGCTTCGTTTTCGTGTTGCTGAATATTTCCTGGTCGACCGCGGGCCACCCGTGTCAGTGAGCAAGCCGACCAGTGTGGACACGCAGACTAAAACGTGGAGGTGCATGATGTTTTCGCTGCGATGGGCTCGGTCGGACACCCACCGCTCAAGCCTCCTCGGGTCCCTTTGGCGCTAACCGCGGCTCCTCATGAGGAGCGCCGCCTGAGCTTGCCCACCGCTTTCCGTGACCCTCGTCGGCATGGGGCCCACGAGTTGCGCTCGCTCCTGCTCTGTGCTTCTCCCTCCCGGCTGCATCTTCGCAGTCGCGCGGGCGCCCGCTCTGCAGCGGGGGCCGCCGCCGCCAGCGTCCGCCGTGGCAGCGGGGGGGGCGCGTCGATCTCGGGCCGCGGGGCGGTGCGTACGAGTTGGACCCCTCTGGCCGGCAGCGCATCCACGTGTTCCGCACTCGCTCGTTCCCCCGCTCTGCCCACGCCTCTCGTCTTATTGTTTCGCGGGCGAAAAAAACGTACTCGTATCCGCGGCCTCGCGGGCCCGGCCTTTGGGCAGCGACCCCCGCGGATACTGGGCGTTCTTGTCGCGGGTGCCCCGCGCGGAACGTATCCGTGCGGCTTCAGGAGGATAAAAAACACACAGCCACAATGAATCGTCTATTCCCCAGAAAGCATGGGAAAGTAATATGGGCAGTGGGGGGGAAGACAGAATCGCAGAAACTGTGGGAAAATACTGGGAATCCTTCTATTTGTGTGTGTATTTCTTTGTGTGTCCCAGGGCCCCTTCACGGCTGCAGATCCGCGGGATCGCGCCCCGGAATCCAGACCGCGAGGGCGCGGGCACCGACATGTTCGCCGCCCGTGATCGCCCGCGCCTCTCATCCTCCTGTGGGGGGCGCGCCCCGCTTGTCCGCTCGGGCGTCGGGAACATTAGGCCCCCTCTTGCTGCTGATCCTGCAGTGTGCTGCTCCTCCGCTCGCCATGGGGGATGCGGGGTCCCGGGAGGAGGAAAGGGAAGTGGAAAGGGAGAAGGAAAGGGAGGAGGAAAGGAAGGAGGCGGAGGAGGAGGAGGAGGAGGAGGAGGAGGAGGAAGGGAGGAGGAGGAGGAGGAGGAGGAGGAGGAGGAGGAGGAGGAGGAGGAAGGGAGGGGGAGGAGGAGGAGGAGGAGGAGAGGGAGGAGGAGGGGGAGGAGGAAGAAAGGGAGGAGGAGGGGGAGGAGGAGGGGTAGGAGGAGGAGGAGGAGGGGAGGAGGAGGAGGAGGAGGAGGAGGAGGAAAGGGAGGAGAAGGGGGGGGAGGAGGGAGCTTTCCCAGGGCCAGCTCTTCATCCCGAGCCGTTCTTGGCAGGCTGGGGGGCCCGTGGAGGGCCCCCTGAGAGCAGAACGCGGCCCCCCTCCCGCACTTCGTAGGGAGTGCAGAGAGCCAAGACGCTGAAATGTAAGGCACAGTCTGGATTCGGAAGGTAGGAAGGACGTAAGGAACATCGTTCCCCTTCTAGGGGAATAAAAAGTGACATAGACATAAAAACTCGGAGGTCCACGCGGATTTCTCGGATCGGCGCTGGGGCCCCCCGGCGGCGCCTCCGGCGCCGCCCCTGGCGCGCTCCGCGCGCCAGGGAGGGGGGTCCACCGCCGATTTGAGAAATCCGCGCGGACCTCCGAGTTTCTATATTTATGTCACTTTTTGTTTCCCTAGAAGGGGCTCGATGTTGCTAGCGTCCTTCCGTGGTTGTTCCTCCAGCCCTCCTCGTGCACCCAGGCTGTTTCGAAGCCACCGAAGGGCTCCGTTCCTTCTTTGGCGTTCCTGATTTCAGCAGCCCGACTGTGCCACGGATCGGCAGCGAGCGAGAGTGGGAATGAGAAGGAGAGAAGGCGTTCTCAGAGGGCACCGGGGGCTCCTCAGAAGCCTTCCGGCCTACTGAGAAGTTTTGTCAGTGTCTTCGGGGGACGCTTATATTTCGAGAACTTCTCGGAAGGCCAGGGTACTTCCGAGCCTTCTGGGAAGGCCCGCCCCCTCTCACTTCTCAAGCGAGGGAAAACCACCCTGACCCGACAGCTGGCGTTTCCCAAACGGCCCTGGGCGTGTACTGAGCAGCCCTGCCCTGTTCGATTCCTTCCTTGGGTGCGTTTACGAAACGGCTTCGCTTGTCGGGGTGATGACCTATTATGGGGGTTCAATGCAAACGGGAGTCCAGAGCGCCAGATCTTGCGGGATGCTGCAGGGCCAGGGCTGCACAGACCCGTGCTTGGGTGCAGGATCCTGCTGGATCTTGCAAGGCCTGACTGGCCCGGCTGGGGCTCGAGCTCGGGCCCGTGCGCGGGCCTTCTATTCCTCCTCCTACTCCTCCTCCTCATTCTCCTCCTCCTTCCCCTTCTCCTTCTCCTTCTCCTCTTCCTTCTCCTTTCCCTTCTCCTTTTTCTTCTCCCCCTCCTTCTCCTCCTCCTCCTCCTCCTCCTCCTCCTCCTCCTCCCCTCCTCCTCCTCCTCCTCCTCCTCCTCCTCCTCCTCCTCCCCCTCTCCCTCCCCCTCCCCCTCCTCCTCCTCCTCCCCCTCCTCCTCCTCCCCCTCCCCCCCCTCCTCCTCCTCCTGAGCAGGCTCGCCCCCTCTCGTTCCCCCCCGCGCTGGGCGGGCCGCCGACCGGGGCGCAGGCGATACCGGCTTCATCTACGACGGCGAGCTGAAGTTCACCAAGGACGTCAAGGACGGCTCGGGCGGCGGCGCGCGCGAGCTCGGTTCGGGCCGGACGAAAGGGGGAGGAGGAGGAGGAGGAGGAGGAGGAGGAGGAGGAGGAGGAGGAGGAGGAGGAGGAGGAGGCGGAGAAGGAGGAGGAGGAGGAGGAGGAGGAGGAGGAGCGGGTGGAGGCGTCCGCCTTTTCAAAGCGGGGCTCTCTCTCGCCTTAGCGCTGCGCCCATTCGCCCTGAAATCTTGCTGAAATTTGTCTGGTCCTCGGGCCGGACGAAAGGTGGGATTGGGAAAGGGGGGTACAAAATTTGCTGCATGCAGCTGGTTTCGGCTTCACCGAGGGGCCCATTTCTCGATACCTGACCGCCTCCGGCGCCGCAAGGCGCCGGGAAAATCAGCTACGTGAGCTGATTATCCCCCCCCTTTGATATCCCCCCTTTCGTTCGCCCGGCCCGAGTGGCGCGGCCAGGGCGAGGCGGCAGGAGGCGTCTTCGGGCGTGAGGTCGAGGATCTCAGACCTCTGGGGACTCGAGTATGACAAGAATGGCGCCAACTGTCGGCGGCGAGCGAGGAGGGGAAGTGAGAAGGAGGAGGCCTTCTCAGAAGGCGGCGGGACTTCTCGGAAGCCCTCGCTCCTCCTGAGAAGGTTCTGGTGGCCTTCGGGGAAGGCGTTTAGAAAACTGTTCAGGAGGCGGGGGGCCTTCCGAACCTTCTGAGGAGGCCTTTTCCTCCTTACTTCCCCCCCTTGGCTCGCCGCCGAAACTGCCCGTCGGTCGTTGAAAGCAGGTATGTCTGGATGCCCAGATCCCAGTCCACCTCGGGCGCGCCTTCTTACCTCCAGGGTCGAACGAGTGTTGCTCCTCCCCCCTCGTCAGTGGGCGGCCGGGGGCCCAGCACATGTCTAGCGCCTCCCTCATTTCACGCTTCTGCTGCGGAGGACGACCAACGGAGAGGAAGCGTGTTGCCAAATAATTTCCAGATGCCTAAAACAACATATGTTAAACATGAAAAATGCTTTTTTTTACATGATTAAAACATTCTCCGATCTGTTACAAACACATGCTAAATTCAATGATAGGGCTGTTAGGGTGTCCATTGTCGTGGCACCCGCAACGCCTCTACCCACTTCTTCCGTCCGACGGGCAACGTCAACCGGTAAGCTTGCGGAGCGCCGTGCGGATGTCGTCGGCGATGAACCCCCTGGCGCGCTCCGCGCGCCAGGGGACGGGGCCGAGCAGCGGAGCAGCGGGGCCGAGCAGCGGGGAGGGGGGGCGGCTGTCAGGCCCGCGTCTTCTGAGGAGCAGGGGTGCTTCCAAGCAGCCCCTCCCCCCCCCCCTCCTCCTCCTCTCCTCCTCCTCCTCCTCCTCCTCCTCCTCTCCTCCTCCTCCTCTCCTCCTCCTCCTCCTCCTCCCTCCTCCTCCTCCTCCTCCTCCTCCTCCTCCTCCTCCTCCTCCCTCCTCCTCCTCCTCCTCCTCCTGCTCCTGCTCCTCCTGCTCCTGCTCCGCGGGCGGGGCCCCCTCTGCTCGCCGCCAACAGGCGACGGGGTCCATCTCCGACCCAGGAAGTCGCCGCACGGAGGCCCATGGAGTCTCTCTCCGTGCGGCCGGCTGTTCTTCCAGCCCCGGGCCCTCTCGGGGCGGCGTCTCGAGGGCAGCAGGGCGGGTTTGGGCGTCACCTTACCTCGGTGCCGATCTCGGGATTTCCCCCAGTTTCCGAGGGCGCGTCCCTCAGGGATAGGGAGAGAAAGCTCGAGGCCGGTTATCAGGGCGAATGGTCTTCCGCATTCGGGCCTTCCCGGAGGCCCCGTTGCGGGCCTCGGGTGTCCACCGAGAAGCCCGGCCCCAGCGCGAAGTCCATGCCCGAGGCACGGGGTGGAGATCCCCGAGAGAGCGTGATCCACCGCCGTTTTATTGTGGAAAATTCCCCATCCTTCCTCTGGAGCCCGGGTGTCTCCCTCCTCCGAAAATACCCCCCCCTCCTCGAACCACCACCACCCGTTCCTTCCCTGGCAACCCCCCCCCTGCTAACCCCTTCTTCCCCCCCTCTCCCTCCGGAGAACAAGCCGCGGGGGGGGTCACTACCGGTTCGAACCCCCCCCCTCCGCCCTCCAGAAAGTCGGGGGGTGGTCACTACCGCTTCGAAGACCCCCTCCCCCCCCACCTAATCACCGCCGGCAAACGACTCCCGGGAGGTTCCCACCACCGTCCTCACCACTGCCTTCACAGCTGTCCCCAGCTCCACCGTCCCCACCAGCGCTGTCCCTCTGTCTCCACCATTGTCCCGACCACTGTCGCACTGTCCCCACTGTCCCCGCCATTGTTCCCACCACGGTCCCACTCTCCCCACTGTCCCCACCACTGTCCCCACCACTGTCCCACTGTCCCCACTGTCCCCACCACTTTCCCACTGTCCCCATTCCCCGCTGCTCTCCCACTGAGCTGTACCACTGTTCCCACCACCGTCCCCACCATTGTCCCCACTGTACCACTGTCCCGTTGTCCGACCACCGTCCTCAATCACCGCCCTCACCATTATCCCCACCACCACTGTCCCCACCATTGCCCAACTGTCCCCACTGTCCCCACCACTGTCCCACTGTTCTCACACCACTGTCCCCACCACCACCGCCCCCACCACTGTCCCACTGTCCCCACCACTGTCCCAACTGTTCCCACCATTGCCCCCGCTGTCCCCTGCAGTGCCCCCACCACTGTCCCGATGTCCCCACTGTCCCCACCACCGCTGTCCCGTCCCCACCACGGTCCCACTCTCCCCATTGTCCCCACTGTCTCCACCACTGCCCCCACTGTACCACTGTCCCCACCACTGCTCCACTGTCCCCGCTGTCCCCACCACTTTCCCACTGTGCTGTCCCACTGTCCCCACTGTCCCCACCATTGTCCCACTGTCCGCACCACTCTCCCCACTGTACCACTGTCCCATTGTCCCACCGCCGTCCTGACCACCACCCTCACCACTGTCCCCACCACTACCGTGCCCAACATTGTCCCACTGTCCCCACCGTCCCCACCACTGTCCCACTGTCCCCACCACCACCGTCCCCACCACTGTCCCCACCACCACCGTCCCCACCACCATTGCCCAACTGTCCCCACTGTCCCCACCACTGTCCCAATGTTCTCACACCACTGTCCCCACCACCACCGTCCCCACCACTGTCCCACTGTCCCCCCCACTGTCCCACTGTCCCCACAACACTGTCCCCCCACCACCACCGTCCCCACCACTGTCCCAATGTCCCCACCACTGTCCCACTGTCCCGAGGAGCGGGAATCGTTTGCCGGCGGGGGAGGGGGAGGGGGAGGTTCGAAGCGGTATTGACCCCACCCCCTTTTTCATGATGGACTCGGGGGGGGAGGGGGGGGGGGTTCGAACTGGCAGTGACCCCCCCGGTTTTCGAGGGGGGGAAGGATTGGGACCCCCCAGTGACCCCCGCCGGTTTTCCGCAAGCAGCAGTAGAGCATGCTCTCTCAGAGATCTCCCGACCCCCACGCCTGGAGGAGGCAGGTCGTCGGAGGCCAGGGCTGGAGGCGGGGGAGTGGCGAGGAGGATGGGGAGAAGGGTGAGGGCGAGGATGGGGACGAGGATGCGAGGAGGAGGAGGAGTAGGAGGAGGAGGAGGCTGAGGAGGAGGAGGAGGAGGCTGAGGAGCTGGAGGAGGCGGAGGAGGAGCTGGAGCAAGGGGGGGGGGCAGAACCTCCCGCGTTCTCGCCTGCAGGATCTCGGCAAGCTCCCGGAGATCGGCTTCAAGGACCGCTCCGCGGGCTCGCCCTGGCTCTCTAGGAGTTGAGACGCCGCGCGCGCGCCTCGGTGCGATCGGCGGCCTCGTCTTCGATCGTTGCAGGGCGCTGGGCTGCGCACAGACAGGTCCCAAGCAAAGCACGTAAGCAACATACACGTGAACTCAACCGTGTGCTCTCTTCGCCGTGCGTTCTGCTAGTCTTACGATGTTCCAACCTACTCTAACCTTGATCACCAGAAAGAATTTCGAGCACCAGAAAAAAGTACCGAAACTCAAGGGTTTTCACGTGTCGGGCCCTGGAAGACACTCGTCCGACACTATTTCGACATTCTTTCGACACTTTTCCGGGTGCTCGAAATTATTTCCGGGATGTGGTCCTTAAATGCGATGGGAACAACATAATGCTAGACGGTGCACGCTCAGCGAGGCCTGTGTGCCACCATGGCGTACCTGGTCTCAGGTAGGCCCCACACTGGCCTTAAGTCGGGCCTGTCCCTCTACAGGAGGAATCTTCAAAAATAATCAAAAATAATACGGGGACGATTTTTGGGGTATTTTTTAAAACTATTTTTGGTGTTTCCTCGGAAATCGCCCTGTAGGGGGACAGGCCCCACTTAACGCTGGCCTCAAAAGGCCTCTAGGGTAGCCCCAGACGGTCCCAACAGCCCGCGCCGCCTTCGGCTGCACCCCTCTCCCACGCCCCCCGCCTTCGGTGTGCCCCCGGAAACACGGCAGGGCCGTTTTTTTACACCGTTTCTGAGAAAGCGTCTCTTGGAAATGGAAACGGTGAGACAACGGCAAGCGGAAATTTCGAAAAGACAAACGGCCCCCGCGGACTGGAGCCGGAAAGGGAGCCGGCAACCCTTCTGCGACGGAGCCGACAAAGAAACGGCGCCGGTGCCGGCCAAACGGAATTGCAGTAAACAACCACGGCCCCGCCCCCCCCTGGGCCTAGGGGAACAAAAAGTGTCATGAACATAAAAGCTCGGAGGTCCGCGCGGATTTCTCGGATCGGCGCTGGGGCCCCCCAACGGGGCTCGGGGGTGGGCAACGGCGAGGACCTGTTGGGGTGAGCTGGGGGGCCACCTCCATCGGGGGCGCGCAGACATGGATTGGCGACCCGTGGATTGGGCGCGGTCGCCAAGTCCATGGATCGGGGGAGGTGCCCTCCCCCAAAGTGCGGCTGGTGCCGCCTCGTTCGGCGGCGGAAATCAGCGATTTCCAGTGGAAACGGGCCCCTTTCGCTACAGTGAACCCGCATAGTATGAAGATGGGCAACCTTCCCAAGGGTACCCCCTTGCGTCCTTGCCTCCTCGGTCCATCTTGGGTCACTTTCGTTGGCCGCGCCCCGCTCGAAAAGCTTCGAGATGGGCGTCCGAGGCCCTTGCATCCTTACCGCACACCCTTACTATACGGGCTGACTGTCACCCACGCCCCCACGAAGCGCATGCTCGCAACCCGCCCGGCTCCAGGCTGCCCGTGCGCGCAGCCCCGGGGAGGCGGCCTGCCGCCTCGCCTCCTCCCGGTCGCGACATCTATGCACCGCACGGCCCTGCCGACATCCGCTCCGTTCGATCGTCGCGAGCCCCCCCTCCTCGTGCTCGTGGGCCCCCGCTCGAAGAAGAAACAACAGCATCAACTTGAACTGTTGGCGCTCCGCGCGGATGTTTGGGACCCGCGCTGGGGACCCCCCCCGGCGGCGCCTCCGGCGCCGCCCCTGGCGCCGGAGGCGCGCCAGGGAGGGTGGGCCCAGCGCAGATCCAAGAAATTCGCGCGGAGCGCCAAAACTTTCTGTTTATGCAGCCGTTTGCGTGTTCTCCTGCTTCTTCGTCTTCTTCTTCTTCTCGAGCCTCCCTCCTCGTACTCATCCGCCTCCGTCCTCGTCGTCCGGCTTCGGGCGTCGAGATCCATACATATCCACTGCTTCCTGGCCAGGCCCATCCTGGAGCCAGGAGCTGTGTATACGCCCTCCTGGCCAAGCCAGGAGGGCGTGGCGTACAGTGGAGGATCATGCCAAGAAACACCCTGCTTGCCTCCAGGGTGCCCCAGGTTTCTTGGGTTTTGATGGTTTTGATATGGAAAGCGTGACGTTCCCACACTGAAGATCAATGGACGTCCTAGGGTCTCAGGGTTGGGTTTCTTGTGGTAAGTTTCTTGCGGACTGGCCTCCACTGTATACACCGCTGCTGGGTTCAGGGTGCGCCTGGCCAGGGAGCCGGGGATATGTATAGATTTCGTCGCCCTGTCCATCTTCCCTCATTCCCAATACCTCTCCCCTCCATTATCCTCTTTCCTTCCTCCTCCGACCCATGGCCTTCGTGTGTCTAGCTGATGGGCGAACTGTGCCCACACGGAGTGTCTCTTTATTACTACTAGTATTACTCGTACTACTACTACTACTACTACTACTACTACTACTATTACTACTACTACTACTACTACTATTACTACTACTACTACTACTACTACTACTACTACTACTACTACTACTACTACGACTACTACTACTACTACTACTACTACTACTACTACTACTACTACTACTACTACTACTACTACTACGACTACTACTACTACTACTACTACTACTGCTGCTGCTGCTGCTACTACTACTACGATTACTACGACTACTACGAATACTACTCCTACTGCTACTATTACGACTACTACTACTACTACTACTACTACTACTACTCTTGCTACCACCGTCACTACTACTACTACTACTACTACTACTACTACTACTACTACGACTACGACTACTACTACTACTACTACTACTCCTGATACTGCTACGACTGCTACTACTACTACTGCTACTACTACTACTCCTACTACTCCTACTTCTCCTACTTCTCCTACTACTCCTACTACGACTATTACGACTACTACGACTACTACGACTACTACGACTACGACGACTAGTACGACTAGTACGACTACTACTACTACGACTACTACTACTACTACTACTACGACTACTACTACTACTTTACTACTACTACTAAGACTACGACTACTACTACTACTACTACGACTACTACGACTACGACGACTAGTACGACTAGTACGACTACTACGACTACGACTACTACTACTACTACGCCTACTACTACTACTACTTTACTACTACTACTAAGACTACGACTACTACGACTACTACGACTACGACGACTAGTACGACTAGTACGACTACTACTACTACGACTACTACTACTACTACTACGCCTACTACTATTACTCCTACTACTACTACCACTACTACTACTACTACTACTACTACTTCTTCTACTTCTACCACCACTACTACTACTACTACTAATACTACTACTACTACTACTACTACTACTAGTGCTACTACTACTACTACTACTACTACTACTACTACCGCTACTCTACTACTAAGGCTACTACGACTACTACGACTACAACAACAACTACTACTACTACTACTACTACTACTACTGCTACCACCACCACTACTACTACTACTACTACTACTACTGCTACTACTACTACTACTACTACTACGACTCGTACGACGACTACTACTACTATTGCTACTACTACTACTGCTACTATTACTACTACTACTACTACCACTACTACTACGACTACTATTACTACTACTACTATCCCTCCTCCTCCTCCTACTACTACTACTACTATTACTACGACTACTACTATTACTACTACTACTACTACTACTACTACTACGACTACTACTACGACTACTACTACTACTACTGCCACTACTACTACTACTACTACTACTACTACTACTACTACTACTACTACTACTACTACTTACTACTACGACTACTACTACTACTACTACTACTACTACTACTACTACTACTACTACTACTACTACTACTACTACTACTACTACTACTACTACTACTACTATTACTACTACTACTACTACTACTACTGCTACTACTACTACTACTACTACTACTACTACTACTACCACTACTACCACTACTACTACCACTACTACTACTACTACTACTACTACTACTACTACTACTACTACTACTCCTACTACTACTACCACTACTACTACTACTACTACTACTACGACTACTACTACTACTACGACTACTACTACTACTACTACTACTACTACTACGACTACGACTACGATTACGGCTACTACTACGACTACTACTACGACTACTACGACTGCTACTACTACTACTACTACTACTACTGCTACTGCTACTACTACTACTACTACCACCACCTCTACCACTACCACTACCACTACCACTACCACTAGACATAGTTTTAAAGTGTGCTTATGTGTAGATCTAGTAGTATGACTATTAGCTGTCTTCTTCTTTTTCTTTTTACCATTATTATTCATCAGTCCCCTCTCCAGTCCCCCACTTTCTACTCCCCCCTCCTCCTCTTCCCCCATCCTCTTTCCTCCTCGTCATCCATCCTTCTTTTCGTCCATCCTCATCCTGGTTGGTCCCTCCTCATTCCTCCTCCCTTCCTCAGCGGAGACGAAAACAACATGCTTTTCAGGTTCCAAGAGGTTAATGATGGTTGGAGGAGAAGGTGGAGGAAGGGAGGATTGATGGTGCTTATCTACATGTTTGGCTGTTCCCAGGAGTTCTGGAGTCTTCTCATCGACGTCGTCGTCGTCCTCCTCCCACCCTCCTGCCTGTTCGTCCTCTTCCCGCTCATCCTCCATCACCCGATTCATCCCGCCTCCTCCATGATCCTCCTCCATCTTTCTCCAGTCCCTCTTCTCTTACCTCATCTCCCTCCTCATTCCCCAACTCATGATCATCCTCCTGATTGTCGTCCTTATTTTTCTGATCCTCCCTCGTCGTCGTCGTCCTCCTCCTAATCTCACACGCACACACTCAGGCACTAGAAAGGATGCGAGTGCTGTACTGCCGCGCCTCATAATTCGTTCTGGCTGAGACGTCCGATTGAGTCATGAGGTGCTCCGCTGGTTCTAACCACGATGTTTGAATGGCGTATGGGCTGGTCGGGCGAGTCGGACTGCGCAGAATCTGGTTCGAACGTAGCGGTTCGAACCAGAGGGGCGTTTCCGAAGCCATCGGGCCAGCGACGTTCGATTTGGTTCTGAAGAGCCTTCTGGCTCAAGTCACGACGTTCGAATGAGTTCTGAGGTGCCCCGCGGGGCGAGCTCGCGATATTGGAGCTAGGTCTGGATCGTTGATGTGACGTCGGCACGTCACCCCCTCCCCCCGAAGGCTGCCTAAGCCGACCTCGGCGTCGCCGAGATGGCGCAGTCCGCCTGCTCGCCCACGTGAATGGCTGAGCGCAGGCACCTCGAAGTTCGAAATCTGATCGGGGACTGGGGCTTTCTTCGCAAGCATGGACGGGCGGTCGCACGGGCCCGCCACTGTGGAGTTTCCCCATCGGCCAGGTGCCTTTTCTTGCTCGCGGGGCGTTCGAAGAGAGCGCGGGGGTCATCACCCTGGACGAGACGCGCGAGCTGCTCGGGGCACATTCAGACAAGTCCGAACTGGCTTGCTGTCGCAAAGGAGCGCATCGCAGTCGAACGCACGCCCTGCAAGCGTATCCACTCGGAAGAGGCCGAGTTGAACATCACTACCGAGTACGTTGGCGTCGTGGGCGATGGAAGTGTGTGGAAGTGTTACACGATCAAGTCGCGACGTGGGTCTCCATGATGTGACAATATGATCCATTCCTCGAGGCGATCGTCCAGCGAGGCACCCCAGAAAGACTTCCCCGAGGGCCGCGTGGAACCTCTCACGATCGAGGAGTTCGCAGGCAACGCGCTCGCGCACTCGTCCGCCCAGGCGACGAAGGCGGGCAAGCGCGTCGGATCGGACGAGAGGGGCGGGAGCAGGAAGGCGTCACGGGGCAAGCGCGTCGGATCGGACGAGAGGGGCGTCACGAAGCCTGCTGCGACGCATTGGCGCCTCCAGCGCTGGTCGGCGCCGGAAGTGCCAGCCGCGCAAGCTGCATCGCTGTCCCCCCCCCCGAGAGGGGCGTACACCTCAGGCGATGCTTAAGAAGACTTAAGTTTTCGGCCAGGGTCTCGATGATTCTTAATGTTTCAATGTAAATCCTAAGATTTGAATCGACATTTTGGGTTTTCATTCAAGTTCTGAGACTATGAATTTCTTAACCCATGGTTTCTTAAGCATTTCGCAGGGTGTAGGCCGGCGCGCAGACGGCGGGGCATTCCGCGCTGCTCGCGGGCCGCGGGGCTCGTCGCCACCCGTGCCCTGCAGAGGTGCAGCGCCGCGGCGGCACGCCCTCCGCCGCGCGCGGCGCTCCTGTGCCCCGCGCGCGGGCGGGCCTCTGCGCCGCGGGCTGCGGCGCGGTGCGCTGCGCGGGCGCAGCGGAGCCCCTCGGGGCCGCAGCGGCCGCGCCCGTGTAAAACGACGCGAAGATCGGGACAAAATCGGATCGGGATAACTCGAAATCTCTGGGAATCGGCGGGTTTGGAGGATGTATTCGGCGCCGCGGCCGCTCCAGAGCGTTCCGGAACGCTCTGAGAGCGCTCCGGAACGCTCTGGAGCGATTTATCCCGATCCTAGCCGTGTTTTACCGTGCGATTTGCCGTCGCGGCTGGCAGCGGCTGGCGTGCCGCTTCTCGCGGGCCTGCGGCCTCAGCGCATCGATGGCAAAAGAGCCCCTGACCTTGATATACATGGTGAAGGCGTGGCCTCACACATAGACCCCCGTCGTTCCAATGGGGGTCGTATATAACTCTGGGCGGTTTGGCTGGGTACACCTGCAGGAACTAGAACCCGATTCTTAATGATTGTGGATCGGTACCCTCCCTCGCTGATTTCGGTAACCGAATCATCAACACCACACCAGGCCCCACGGGACCGCTCGTCGGAGCGGGCCTCGCGTTGGCCAAGGCACGTGCGCGGGCAGCCGCTGCCCCCCCCTCCGACCGTTGCGCCGCTTTGACGAGGGCGTGGCGGCCCTCCTGCAGCACCACCCGCCAAACCACCCCAACCCAGCCCGGAGCCCAACACTTTCCTCCTCCTCCTCCTCCTCCTCCTCCTCCTCGATTTCCAGTGTGGGGGGGGGTCTCGGGAAACATCGACACAAGCACAGGCGGAGCCCGCACCCCCCCCCCAACCCGAAACTGAGGTCTTCGGGTGAGGCTGGGGTGGTCTGGCAGGCAGTCGCTGCACCCGGCGGCTGGAACGGCCAGGCGCCGAAGCGCCGCGACTGCCGCGGAAGGGCCGATGGTCCGCCGATGACGTGCAGCCTGTGTCCGCCCTCGCTGCGCTACACCCGACTGTTCTTTGTTAGAGTTGCCCCTCTCTTTAGTTAGCCACTCCATCTCGTCATCCCGCTGCGTTTTCCCTGCCCGCTCCCGTACTGCCCGTTCCAATCGTCCTCTCCCGATACTCTCGGCGGCACGCCGCGGGGGGGGGGACGTGGTGAGGGCGAGCGACGGGGATTCTCGGAAGCCCTCCCGCCTTTGGGAAGCCATTCGTGACTTCAGAAGGCCCGCCCCTCTGCGAGGCGGGAATTTACACATGACCACCGCCTGGAGGGTCAGTTTTCGGAGCCTCGGCAGGCGGTGGCTGTGGACATATTCGGGTCCCCGGGGGCCGAAACGTAGCCATATCCACCGCCCGCTGGTCTGGACGCCCGAAATGGGTACGGAAAGAATGGGTACAATGCCCAACAGCAATTACTGTTCATTTTGAGCAGGACTCGCTGTCCGCGCCGCCGCGGCCTGTGTCCATTCGCGACAGAAGGCCGCCTGCCCAACAGCGGCCGCTGTTGGTTTGGGACAACATTTGTTGTTGGGCATTGTACCCATTCTTTCCGTGCCCATGTCGGGCGTCCAGAGCTGGGGCACCAGGAAGTCGGTTCCCAGGCGGTGGGTATGGATAAATCCCTGCCTCGCAGCCTGGGTCGTGTGAAAGGGCCTCGGTGCACGAGCACACGTTGGCGCTGGCGCACGTTCTGAGTGTCGTCGGGAGGGGCGAGGCGCGGCGCTCGCACCGCCTCGTCCGGGGCGGCGTCGAAGAGTCTCGCAGGTTCGCGATGCGGTCGTCGATCGCTCGTCTGGGAGCCGCGGCCCGAGCCGCGGCAGCGGCTCCGGGCTCTCGTGGCCGCAGTGCGACTTCGTCGCGGTGCGTGACCAGGCGGCTGCAACAGCCAGTCTGACGATGCGGCTGCATTCGGCTTGTCAGGCCTCTCGACGTTATCATAATATTCGCAGCTCGCTTCCGCACGGAATGGTAATTCTCACCGTTCGCACCATTACCACCATCACCACCAGTTTCATCACCACCAGTGTCACCCTGCCCATCGTCGGCATCATCATCTGCAACATCACGTTCATCAGCGTCATCAACAACATGTCAGTACAATCGTCATTAACAGCATCAGCCTCATGGTCAGCACGTGCAGTTGTAAGTGCTACGATTGAATCAGTTTGCCCGCGCTGCCGGAAGCCAGTCCTGCTCCTCTTTTCATCCCTCTCCCCCCAGCCGTTTATCCTCCTTTTCCTCGCCCCCATTCCTCTCCGCATCATCCTCTTCCTGATCGTTATCGAGGCCCTCCTCGTTCTTCTACTCCTCTCCTCTCCCACTACTCCCCGAATCCGCATCCTCTCTCTCTCTCTCTCGTTTTCTCGTTTCTCGTTCTCCAGTTGTTTCGTCTTCTCTTTCTCTCTCTCTCTCTCTCTTTCTCTCTCTCTTCACGTATTCGTTCTCTCCGGTAATACACGCAAACCTCGTTCATTCTAGCTTTACCGATTTCTCTTCATTAGATGTGTTCCCTCTTCCTTTGTACCTCTCTCTCTCTTTCTCTCTCTCCCCCCCTTTTCTTTGGTGTTCTTCCTCCTTGGGCATCGATCTGTATATCTACACACTATACGCATCCATCTCTCTCTCTCGTCCTCCTTTCTCATCCTCCGCCCCCCTCTTCCCTGTGATTCCCCCGGCTCCGCGCGCCGCTTCCTCCGTCCCCCGTGCGCCAGATCATGATGAACGTCGGCAACCCCTCCGCGGCCTTCGAGTTCGGGCAGATCCCGAACGAGGGCATCGGCCTGGCCCGCCTGGAGTTCGTCATCAACAACGCCGGCTGGCCCAGCCTGCGCACCGCCCGACGCCGGCGGCGGCGGCGGCGGCGGCGGCACCTGCTGCTCGGCGGCGGCGAGGGCGCCGTCGACGACGAGTACGTCGGGCGTGTCCCACTACAGAAGGAAGGTTCAAAAATAGTCAAAACATGGTCTGGGGATGATTGTTCTATTATTTTGCTGATGTATTTTTTTTTTTTTGCATTTATGGGGTATGTCTGATTTTTCGTCTCAAATCCACTTGTAGGGGGACATGCCCGACCGAAGACGACGGCGGTGATGTCGACGGCGGCGCGGTCGGGGACGGCGGTGCTCGGCCCGGATCGGCGGTCGAGAAGGGGAGCCGGTCGGTGATCGGGCCCCGAGGCCGCAAGCACTGGCCAGGAGCACCAGAAAAAACCAAGTCTGCCGTCGTTGGTGTTCCCGCGGGGGACAGCGCTTCCGGTCGGTGGGATGGGGCGGGAGTGGACGCCTTCTCGTGCGGATCCCGCACTCTCAGGAGGACAAGAAACACACAGACACAATTCATCGTCGATTCCCCCGAGAATATGGGAAAGTATGGGAAGTGGGGGGGGAAGACAGAAACCCAGAAAATATGGGATAATATGGGGAATATCTTTTTATTTGTGTGTGTGTGTTTATTTGTGTGTCCCAGGGGCCCCTTCACACTCGGGCCCCCTTTCGAGCCCAGTCCCGCCCACGCCCGACCCGAGGGCGAGAGCCGCGCTTCGCCCGCTGGCCTTGCGAAGCAGGGCCCGCATCGAGCATCGGTGATCGACGGGGGGAGGAGGAGGGGGAGGAGGAGGGGGAGGAGGAGGGGGAGAAGGAGGAGGAGGAGGAGGAGGAGGAGGAGGAGGAGGAGGAGGAGGAGGAGGAGGGAGAGAACGAGGAGGAGGGAGATGATGCCCGCGGGGTGAGGCGGACCGCGTCGAGCCACGGCCGCCCCTGCGAGGCGCGCGCCCCGCGCGCGCCCGCGCCTCGGCGCAGCTACGCGCCCGAGGCTGTCGGCCAGGCCTCACCCCGCGCGGCCCGCAGCAGCCTCGCCACCTTGGCTGCCAAGCCTGGCGAGCAGCTGCGCTCCCGCGCGCCGCGCCGCGGCCTCGGCCCGCCGCCTCCGCCGCCCACAGCCCCTGCTTCGCATCGAGCAGCAGAGCCACCTGCGGGCGGCGGCCTCCCCTCCTGCAGCTCGCCCTCCATGGCCACGTCGTCGCCGCCCGCAGCCCCTGCTTCGCATCGAGCAGCAGGTTCCCCTGCAGGCGACTGGACCTCCGCCTGCGGCCTGACCTCAGTGGCCTCGCGCGGCGGGGACTGTCCGCCGTCGCCGCCACCTGCAGCCACCTCGTCACCTCCCCGCGCAGGGCCCGCCACAGGCCGCTGGCTCTCGTCCTGCTGCTTGAGCACCTGGGCCACGCGCCTCGGCGACTGCGAGGGCGGCGTCAGCTCGGCCAGCCTCGGCGAGCTGCTGCGCACACGCGCGCGTCGCCGCAGGCCAGGCCCCCCGCCGCCGCCCGCAGCCCCTGCCGCGCCACGTGCCGCGGCATGGGGCACCGCGGCTGCGCGCCTGCCGCCAGCTCGCCCTCTCGGGCCAGCCACCACGCTGTAGTCCTCCACGTCGTCCGCCAGCACCTGGACTCCACTGGCCTCGCTTGGCTGGGGCGATCCGCCGCCGCTGCCACCTGCAGCCACCTCGTCTCTTCTCTCGGCAGGGCCCGCCTCAGGCCGCTGGCTGCCCTCCTGCTGCCTGGCCACCTCGGCCGCCGTCCTCGGCGCCAGCAAGGGCGGCATCGGAGCGGCCTGCGTCTGCGAGCTGCTGCACACACCCGCGCGGCGCCGCGGGCCTGGCCCGCCGCCGCCGCCCGCAGGCCCTGCCTCGCCTCTCGCGGCATCCTGGCGCGCCGCGGCTGCACGCCCTCCGTCAGCTCGCCCTCTCGGGCCAGCCGCAGCGCGGTAGCCCTCAGGGGTCAGGGGACGCAGGAAGCACACATACTCCCCGCCCCTTGGAGCTCCTTCAGGCGTGCGCAAGGCGTGGCTGTCCTCTTCCCTCGCGATGTCCTGCGGCGGCTGGCCCCTCTCCCCTTGCGCGTCGTCCGCCATCATCGGCGGGGGCGGTCCGCCGCTGCTGGCACCTGTGGCCACCTCGTCTCCTCCCTCGGCAGGGCCCAACTCCGTCCGCTGGCTCTCCTCCTGCTGCTGCTTGGCCACCTTGGCCGCCCGCCTCGGCGACCTCGAGGGCGGCGTCAGCGCGGCTCGCCTCAGCGATCGGCTGCGCACGCGCGTGCGGCGCCGCGGGCCTGGCCCTCCGCCGCCGCCCGCAGGCCCAGCTTCGTCACCTGCCTCGGCCTGGTGCGCCGCAGCTGCACGCCTGCCTCCAGCTCGCCCTCTCAGGCCAGCCGCCGCTCTGGAGCCCTCAGGGGTCAGGGGACGCGGTGAGCCCGCTTCCTCCTCTGCCCCACCACCTGGAGCTCCTCCTGGCGGCCTCCAGGAATGGCCGTCCTCCTCCTCTGCGATGTCCCGCGGCGACTGGCCTCTCCCCTCCTGCACGTCGTCCGCCAGCGTCGTGATGTTGACTGCCACCTCGCTGACCACCTTCGGAGCCAGCCCCTTCCTCAACCTCGCGACTGCGGCGGCACCTGCAGCCGACGGGACTCTCCTGCACTCGAGGTGGAAGGAGCTCGCCCTGGCCGCGCCTGTGAACCCGCACGCCCTGCACGCGACCAGCGGCATCCTGCGCACCAGCAGCCTCCCATCCACAGGCGCAAGTAGCACCAGGTCGTGCGACGCCCTCTGCTGCGCCTTCAGCCTGTTGTTGGCCCTGATCGCCTCGGCGACGATGCTGCCAGGGCACTCACCCGATCTGCCTGACCATCTGCAAACCTCGCACCAGGGGCGCTGTCCAGGCGGCCTCCGCCAGACACAGGCCATCCTCGCCGCTGGCTCCCTGCGCCCTGGCAGCGCTCGTTGCACCTTCGTCTTGCCATGCGTGGTGTCGCTGCCGTCGATCCAGCTGCCGACTGCCGCGCACCACATGGCTACCCGTTCGACCACGTCTCGGCTCCTCTCCAGGCGCTCTCTGTCCCGCTCGGGGAGGCGCCCGCTGGCCGCCGCAGCCTTAGCCGCCCTGTCTGCCAGCCGGTTGCCGTACCAATCTCTGTGCAGCACCTCGCCTGCCGCCACCTGCCGCCGCGTGCTGTGGCTGGGCATCCACCTGAGGCTGACCTCATGCCCGAGCCCTCCTCGCTCGTCCAGCAGGTCCCAGGCTCGCCGCCACAGGTGAGCCCACGTGTACGCGTAGCCCGTGGTGCCTGCCCTGCCGACCTTGTAGAAGCCGTCGTACACGTACTTGGAGTCGACCACCAGCACCGTGGCCCCTTGGCCAAACCTGAGCGCCATGATCACCGCCGTGAGCTCCCCGCCGTTGATGTCCACGCAGGGGCCCTCCATCTGGCCAGCGATGGAAGCCCTGTAGCCGTCACTGTGCGCCTGCAGTGCCACCACACTCCAGCCAACTGCCGCCACCTCCTCGTAGTCCGCCTCGAACGCCGAGCCGTCAAGAAACAGCTCACCTTCAGGAAGGGCACCTCCATCGTGGTCGCCCTTCCAGCACACGTCGCTGCACACTGGCGGGCGGCAGAAGCCCCGTGGTGTCGGCCACAGGCGCCTCTCCAGCAGCAGCTGCACCTCAGGCTTTCCGCTCTGCCTTCGGAGGCCTGCCAAATCCTCAGGGACCGTCAGCACCTCACCCCAGCACGGGCAGTCGAAGTGCCTGTGCATCAGCGTGCCCCTGGCGCCACACCTCAAGCACTCAGCACTGGTCGTCAGCCCCTTCTCCTCTTTGCGCGCCTGAGTCCACTGCCCATCGATGATGAGGGACCTCAGGTAGGCCTGCTCCCGCGCCGTCAACCGAACCCTGGTGCGAGGGGCTCCCTCCTCACGGCGTGGCTCGCCGGCCTTCCTGGCACAGCCAGAGGAGGTGAGCCTGACCAGGGGCTCCAGCTCGCCGCCACCAGCCAAGTGCGCGCACCCTGGGGCTTTGCTGACCTGCCTCCGCTGCCAGCGCTGCACTGATCTCCTCATCAGCTTGGCCACGACCCACGGCGCGCAGTCGAAGGGCGCGATGGCCACGCCGTTGTCCATGACCCAGTAGTTGGCGTTGACGACGTCCCAACCGATCCTCCTGAGGGAGAGCACCGTCGCCGCGCACGGTCCCTGCACGTGCACCCAGGACACGGGCCGCTTGTCCTCGAGCCCCTGCCACACCATGTGCAGCGGCACCCACTGCTCCCAGACTGCACGCAGCAACATCAGGACCGGCTTGCAGGTCGCGTCGTAGATCGGGTCGAGACCTGCCTGGAGCATGAGCCCGAGCGACCTGGACTTGCTCGCCGTGGTGTTGGAGATCGCGACGAACGTGAGGGTCCTGGCGCGGTCCAGCTCCCCTTCCGTGCAGCCCGTGATGGCCGTGCCGTACCCGATGCATGGGTGCAGCCCCGTCTTCACGATCCTCTTGGTGGCCTTCCGCTTGGCCTTGACCACCTGCAGCACTTTGATACTGCGCAGCCTGCCTCTCGCCTGCGCCATCCTGTCATGACGAATCGCTCGTCCTATCCTCTTGCCCCCACTGAAGTCGACCCCCAAGTTCCTCTCCTGCCCCGTGGCGCGCACCCCCAGCGGCTTCAACAGGCGCTTCTCGAGCTCCTGCCTCGCTGCTGGCACATTCGCTAGCGCCCTGGATTTCTTCACCGCGATCTCCAGGTCGGCCTCACCGAGCAGTACCTTGAGGTGCCTGGCCGCCAGCGTGAGGTCATTGACTGTCCGCTGGAAGCCACCCACCCTCTTCAAGATGATGTCGTCCACGACCACCGACATCGCCAGCGTGGGCACCAGCTCCTGCAGCTTGTCCAGCGGCTCCAGCAGCAGCATCTTGAGCATGAGCGTCGCCAGCCCGTCTCCAGGCAGCACCGCCTGCTCGGTGCAGATGGCATTGCTGACGGCCTCGTCCCGCGCCAGCCACCTGGGCGCGCGGTACAAACTCACCTGCAGCTTGAGCTGCCAGAGCGGGAAGCCCGTCCGCTGTGCGGCCTGGATGAGGCGCCCATGCTGCACCTGTTCGTACGCCTTGAGCAGGTCCAGGAGGATGAGGGCCGCGACCCAGCTGGATGCATCGCCAGCTTCGCGCCCCTTCGCTGTCGCCCACTCGCACTCCACGGCCTGCTGCCAGACTGCCCTCTCGCAGCCTCTGCCACGCGCAGCCCAGAAAAACGGTCGATCATTCTTGCGCTCCCACTCCTCCGCAAGGGGCTTGCGCAACCTCGTCTGCACCCTCGCGAGGACGTGCACGATGGCCACGGGGCGCACGCCGCCCAGCCTCTTGGCCAAGAACACGATCTTGCTCTGGATCTGCGGCCACTCCGCTGCCTGCTCGACCGCCACCACAATGTCGATGAGGGTCTCTATCCCCTCGTCGCTGAGCTCCAGCAGCTGCCTCGGCTTGATCGCCTCGAAACCCGTGGCTGTGCCCTTCCTGAAGGACCCCAGGACTGCCCGCATCACCTCGCAGCTGGGCCTGGGGGGGCGCTCACCTAGATCGGTCGGCCACTCCAACTCGGCGTGGCTGCACTGCACCTTCCAGATCTTGCTCCACTCCTTCTCTAGGTCGTCCAGCTCCTTGCTCAGGCTGGCGGGTCCAGAATCGATGCTGCAGTCGCTGCCCTGCCAGCCCACCGCCACTCGCGTGACCGCGTGGAGCCCTGCCGCTCCTCCTGTGAGCTGCTTGCCAACCCACTCGTCGAACTGCCTGCCCCTCTCGTCGATATCGCGCTTGGCGAGGTGACTGGCGTGCTGCTTCGCGCGGTCGGCCAGCTTCTCAAGCAGCAGGGGGTGCCAGCACGCCAGGCCCCCATGCTGCAGCATCCTCAGCCAGCGCCCCGCCTCCATGCTGCAGGAGGTGCCGCCTCCTTCCCCTGAGCGGGCCTCCTCATCCTGCTGCAACTTCCTGACTCTCCTCGGGACCGCCGCCACCAGCTGGGGCAAGTAGCAGATCGCGTCGACCCTGGCCCTTGGTGCTTTCAGCTGCGCCATGGCTCCCAGCGCGTGGGCCACCCTGGCCATCCACGCTGCCTCTGGCGTGAGCCTCGGCGACCTGGGGTCCTGCACCCCGCTGCGCTTGACCAGCTTGGTGGAGAAGCCGTCCGCCCTACCAACATACCTGGCCCTCTGCTCCTCCAGCTGGTATACGTCGACCCACTCGTCCTCCGCGCACTCCAGGAAGGTGGCGAAGGCGGCTGTGAGGGCTCCCTTAGCCCCCTCCCCCGCGGCGCCCTGGGCCCGCACGTCCTGCTGCAGGTGCTGGGCCTGCCCCGCCGCGGAGGCTGCCTGCCTCTTCTCGACCCAGAGGCTGGGGGGCCTCACGTGCACTCCTTCAGCCGCTTCAACCTGAAGGGGACTACCCGCGATTCCGTACGGTGCCTGGCTCGGATGTGCACTGCCAGTCCCAGCATGGGGAGGAATGTCCGCCTGCTCCTCCTGCGCAGCGCTGCCCGCGGCACTGCTGCCCCCTCTCTCCGCTGCGTCGGCACCATGCGCCCCTGGCGCCAGAGCCCCGAGGTGCGCTGGCTGGACCTCGCTGCGAGGTGCCTCGTCGCCATTCTCCTGCCGTAGCCCGCAGCTGTCGAGGAAGCTCTTCCACTCCACGCCTTGCTGGGCGCGACACCTCATCAGCTTCTCGTCCGTCACGCAGGACGGCGGCGCAGATGCGGTCGGGATCCCGCTGCCTAGGGGGTCCCCTTTCTCCGCCGCAGTCACCCCCTCACCCTCCTTGCCCTCCACTGGGCAGGGAGGCTCTTGGCCTGCTCTGGCTGCGCGCAGACCTGCTGCTCCACTGCTGCTGCTGGGCTGAGAGCCCTCCTCCTCGGCGGCAGAGATCGCCTGCCTCTCCTCGACCCAGAGGCTGGGGGGCCTCACGTGCACTCCTTCCGCCACATCAACCTGAAAGGGCCAACCTGCTATTCCGTACAGTGCCTGGCTCGGAGGTGCACCGCCAGTCCCAGCATGGGGAGGTATGTTCGCCCGCACCTCCTGCGCAGCGTTGCCCGCCGCGCTGCTGCCTTCCTTGCCCGCTGCGTCGGCGCCCTGCACTCCTGGCGCCAGAGCCCCGAGGTGCACTGGCTGGCCCTCAACGCCAGGTTCAGCGCCGTGCCCTTCTGCGCCAACTTCTCGCCTTAGCCCGCAGCTGCCGAGGATGCTCTGCCACTCCTCGCCATGCTGGACGCAGCACCTCATCAGATTCACTTCCGTCACGCAGGCCGGCGGCGCAGGTGCGATCGGAAGCACGCTGCTTAGCGGCCCCCATCTCTCCTCCGCAGCCACCCCCTCCTCTCCCTGACCCCATCACTGGCCTGGGAAGCTCCTGGCCTGCTGCGCGCTGTCCTGCTGCGCCACCGCTGCTGCTGGGCTGAGGGGCCTCCTCCTCAGCACGTGGGGTGCTCCTCGCCGCGGCCTCGCCCTCGAACCTCAGCACCGAGGCCAGCTGCTCCTGCACCCTCCGCCTGGCTTGCCTCCAGCTGCTGCCGTGGTCTCTCTCACAGCACCCTTGTGGTCGAACCTCAGGAAAGGTCCGCGGCTTCTGGACCAGCCTGAATCGCTCCTCCTCCTGCTGCCTGCGGATCTCGAGAATCACCGCCGAGTGCGGGTACACTGGCGAGGCCTCCACCACCCGCACACCCAGCGCAGCCAGTCCCTTGGACACCAGGAAGAAGTCGATGGTCCTCCCCGACGCTGCGCACGTGGGCGAGGCAGGCCTGACCACGTTACCGTCGAACATGTCGGGCACCCCGCCCGCCTGCAGCTCTTCCTCCGTGAGGTTCCAGTCACCGCCCACTACGAAGTCCCTGCGGCACTGCCTCAACCTCCTTGCCAGCCTCCTGAGGCTGGACACGTTGCTCTCATTGAGGCCGACCCCCGCCTCCAGGTAGATGTTGGCGAGCAGGAAGCCGCTGCGCAGCACTCCCGACACCCAACACAGGTGCACACGCCCAGCCACCAGCACCGCCGCCTGCTGGTCCTGCACCTCCGCCATGCCGTGGCTCCTCCTCACCATGGTGAGGAGGCCTCCAGTGCTGAGGCCTCCTGCCGCTGACGGTACCGCGGGCGTGCCTCTCGCCCGCCATCCTTGGCTTCGTAGCTGCGCCTCCGCATCGCTGCTCCTTCCCTCCAGGAGCCTCGTCTCCTGGACCAGAATGGCGTCGCAGTCCTGCACCTCACTCACCGCCATGCACTTGCCCAGGTTGCAAAACGCATTGACGTTGATTGTGCAGATCCTCCAGACCCCACACTTCATGCTAGGACTCCTCCTCCATCTGCTTGACCTCCGTCCGCATCTTCTTGGCGTCGCCCAGCAGCTGCTCGGCTGCTTCCCTCTTGGCAGGGCCCCCCATCCCGCATGCGATGTCCTGCCACACCTGCTGCGCCGCCTGCGACCCGCCAGGCCCCTCCTCCTTGGGAGCGTCCACCTGCTGCGCTGCCGCTGGCACCGCCGAAGGCACGGGGACCGCCGCAGCCGCAGGCGCGCGAGGGGGCGCCCCTGCAGCGGCGGGAGCGCCAGGCAAGCCACTGAGCTCCGCCAGCACCTTCCCGAGCTTCGCGATCTCGTCCCTCGACAGGCGGCCGATCGCCTCCTGAATCGACTCCAGTGAGGCCGATGGAGCCGCTCTCGGCTCGGCGGCAGCTGCCGCCGCCTCAGCCTCCTCGGCCGCCATCCTGGCGCGCTGAGCCGCCAGCGCCTCACGTGCCTTGGCCGCCGCCTCATCGCACTCCTTCCGCAGCAGCACCAACTTGTCCGCGAGGCTGACCGACTCGTTGATGGCCGCCACCGCCTTGGCCTTCGCCTGCTCCAGCTGGCCCTCCATCTTCTTGACCTGCACGACCTTGGCGTCCGCCAGCACCTGGGCCGCTTTGACCGTCTTGTCCTTGGACAGCTCGGCCCCCAGCCCGCCCTCACGCAGCCTCCGTGCCTGCAGCAGCTGCTCGCGGACCTTCGGGGGCAGGATCGCGGCGGCGAGGGCGAAGTCGGCCTCCGCCATGCACACGAAGCCACAGCGCTGCTCCTCGCTGAGCACCACGGCGCCACCAGCTTCACGGCCGCCACCTTCTCCACCTCGCCACCACGGGGCACGAGTGGGAGGCTTGCCACCGCCTGCCCCACGCCCGCCGAGCCCGCCGCCAGCGCCGCCAGGAGCACCACCACCGCCACTGCCTGCATGCCACCCACGTAGCGGAGGAAAGGCGCCCAGCTGCCGCTGCGCTGGCCACCCCGCAGGCTGGCACCCCTTGCGACAGCACGTCCTCTCGGCGAAGTTGTAGTAGTCGCACACCGAGCACTTCCACTTCGCAGGCCACGCCGCACGGCCACCTCCCCCGCGCCCAGCACCCACGCCGCCGCTCCCCGCCATCGCGCGCGTGAGTTTGGAAGGAGGCCGCCCGACTGCCAGAGTGCACACACTCTTGCCTGCGCACGGTAGTGCGATCCAGTGAAGCACGGAGGCTGAAAGCCCCCCGAGCAACCCATCTTGAGCCAAAATGGCTACGGAGGGAGGAGGAGGAGGAGGAGGAGGAGGAGGAGGAGGAGGAGGAGGAGGAGGAGGAGGAGGAGGAGGCGGAGGAGGAGGAGGAGGAGGAGGAGGAGGAGGAGGAGGAGAGCGCGCCTCCAGCCCGCGCCGTTGGACCGGGGGCGCGGGGGCGGGCGTCCGAGGCCATCGGCATCCACCCCAAGGCTCGCCAGCCCCCGCCGCTTTGCCGCTTCGGCAAGCGCCTGGCCCGCCGTCGTCGTGGCCGCCGCCGCCGCCGTGCCAGAGCCCACGCCGAGCTTGCAGTGGGGGCGCGTGCCAAGAAACCAGTTGGATTTTGCCAGGGTGCCCTGGGTTTCTTGGATTTTGATGGGCTCCCAACCAGATCTTGACGATGTTCGATCGACGCATGTGGATTTTCACTGAACAAATCGCGTATTTCAGGGTTGGGTTTCTTGCGGAGGTTTCTTGTGGCCGAGCCCCCACTGTACACGCTGGCCGTTGAAAGGAGGTGTTTCTGGATTCCCAGATCCCGATCTGCTTCCAGCGCCTCCCTACTTCAAGAATCGATGTGCTCTTGCTGTGTTTTGTGGCTCTCTGGAGGGCCTGACTCCAATCTACTTCGTCCGCCTTCCCACTCCATGTGTTCACCCGCCTCTTCTGACCGAAGCGTACGCCGTCATGGCAGGCGAGTGCCGCACTTGCCAATCTTGCCTGTAAGAACAAAAACGGCATGAACGTAAACTGTTGGAGCTTCGCGCGACTTTCCTGGATCGGCGCTGGGCCCCCCTGGTGGTTCCTCCGGCGCCGCCCTTGGCGCGCTCCGCGCGCCAGTTAAGGGGGTGCAACGCCGATCCAGGCAAGTCGTGAGAAGCTCCAGAAGTTTATGTTTATCCAGTTTTTCGCGTTGACTGTTTACGCAAGTCGAGAGAGGCTCTCGTCGCCATGGCTGGATCCGTCTCCGAGTCTTGGTCAGAACGCACCCTAGGATAGGTCCTTGGAGCATCAGTTATCGGAGACTGCGCGTTCGTTCTCCAAGGGGGGGGTCCCTGCATTTCCGCGCGGCGTGTCGCAGGGGCCAAACGAGATCTGTTTCTACCGTCTTCTTCACGTAAGCGGCATTGACTGCCCGCTGCCCGCTCCCGCGACCTGAGATCCTCCTGAACGGAGGGGCGCAGTACAGTGGGGGCGCGCATCAAGAAACCATCTGCTTTTCGTCAGGGTATCCTGGGTTTCTTCGCTCCTCGCGCTGCGCGGTGACTTCCCACGGCCGTGGAAGGAGCTGCTGCGTCCAGAGTGCTCCAGGTTTCCCCTCCGGTGCACTTCGCGCGCGGGTGTTCAGGGTTGGGTTTCTTGCGAGGGCATCTTGCGGCCGCGCCCGCACTGTAGATTTCGGCCTCCTGCGGACGCCAGAGTTCACAGCTTTGGCCTCCTCGCCCCCCTCGCGCACCGCTCGGCCCAGGAGCCGAGACACCTCTCCTCCTCGGGAGAGCTCGGCCCACCGCCTCTTGCTCTTGCCGCCCGTGCTGCTCCCCCGAGAACGAGGCAACAGGAGGAGAAGGAGGAGGAGGAGGAGGAGGACGACGAGGACGAGGAGGAGGAGGAGGAGAAGGAAGAGGAGGAGGGGGGGCAGGAGGAGGAGGAGGAGGAGGAGGAGGAGGAGGAGGAGGAGGAGGAGGAGGGGCAGGAGGAGGAGGAGGAGGAGGGGCAGGAGGAGGAGGAGGAGGAGGAGGAGGAGGAGGAGGCCACGGCGCCCGCACCTCGACGGCGTCGGCGCGTCGTCGGCGGCTGCGGCGGCGAGGGCCGAGGGCCGAGGCCGAGGGCCCCGCGGTCTGCGGGCAGCCCCGCGCCGTCCTTGCTCCTCCCTCCTCCCGGCGCACGTTCATGCAGGGGCTCCGTCCTCGCTGCCACGGCTGGCCGCCCTGGCCCTGCGGTTTGCGGTTTGCGGGCAGCCCGCGCCGTCCTCCCTCCTCCCCCCTCCCTCTGCGCACGTTCATGCAGGGGCTCCGTCGTATGCTGCCACGGCTGGCCGCCCTGGCCCTGCGGTTTGCGGCTTGCGGGCAGCCCCGCGCCGTCCTCCCTCCTCCCCCCTCCCTGCGCACGTTCATGCAGGGGCTCCGTCCTCGCTGCCACGGCTGGCCGCCCTGGCCCGCGCGGCGCGGAGCTCCTCCGCGTCCGCCCTCGCCCTCTTCCCTCTGCGCGGCCGCCCTCGCCCCTTTTTCCCTCCTCTTGCAGGCCGGCAGATCCGCCATCCGGCGTTTCCTCGCTGCCGCACGCTGGAGCGTGCCGCCGCCTGCCTCGCCGCCGACGGGACAGGTGCCTGAAGTGACTCCTCGAAGGTCCTCCTCTACCCATCGGTCGCTGGAAGTAAGCATTCTTGGAGCGCGGGATCCCAATCTACTTGAAGCGCCTTCCTACTTCACTGATTGAGTGGCTTCACCTTTTCCGTCCTCTTCAGGGGGCGGGCGGACATCCAGTCTACTTTCAACGCTTTCCTACGTCATGGTGCTACCTACTTCTGCCGACCGCTGGGTATGGACCGGACGATTAAGTAAGGAAGAGGAGGGGGAGGCAGGATGCTTCACGTTCTTCGCCCCCCTCTCTGGGCCTTCCACCGGTCTCTCGCGGCCACTGCCGGGCGCAGCTCGAGAGCCTGGCCAGGACGGCTCCTGGAGGGGGTCTGCGGACTCACTGACGAGCTGCTTTGCCACCTGGGTGGCCCAAACATGTGCGTACACCACCACCACCTCCTAACCCCCATCCCTCCTCCAGGAGAGGGGAGAGGAAGAGGAGAGGAAGAGGAGGGGAAGGAGGAATATGCGTACACCACCACCACCACCTCCGCCCTAACCCCCATCCCTCCTCCAGGAGAGGGGAGAGGAAGAGGAGAGGAAGAAGGAGGGGAAGGAGGAGTGGAGGTGGTGATGGTGTCTATCCTTGGGGCCCCGCACCACCTCGCCCCCTCCTCGTGCCAGGCCGTTGCTTGTCTGCCCACGGGCGCAGGCTCCTTTCCTGGGCGCCCCTGGCGTCGGGACTGTTGCTGGGCCGGCCCCGCACGAGGAGAGGGGCCGCCCCCGGAGAGTTCGGGGGGGCAGCCGCACACGGCTCCGGAGCGCTCTGGACCGACCGTGGCGTCGGACTTTTTCCCAACCATCCTGTGGTGTTGGGTCCTCGTTTTGAAGAAACGGTCCCCGCGTTCCTTCTCCGTCTCCTCCTCCTGCTCCTCGCCCTCCTCCCTCCAGGGTTCGCATGCCTCCCCACCACCCATTTCGGCACACCCCTCACACGCTTCGTGGCCCCATAGGCAGCTCCACCGAAGGCCCCAGTGGCTGCGTTCGCATGCCTCCCCACCACCCATTTCGACACACCCCTCACACGTTTCGTGGCCCCATAGGGAGCTCCACCGAAGGCCCCAGTGGCTGCGTTCGTATGCCTCCCCACCACCCATTTCGGCACACCCCTCACACGCTTCGTGGCCCCATAGGGAGCTCCACCGAAGGCCCCAGTGGCAGCGTTCGCATGCCTCCCCACCACCCATTTCGGCACACCCCTCACACGTTTCGTGGCCCCATAGGGAGCTCCACCGAAGGCCCCAGTGGCAGGGTTCGCATGCCTCCCCACCACCCATTTCGGCACACCCCTCACACGTTTCGTGGCCCCATAGGGAGCTCCACCGAAGGCCCCAGTGGCTGCGTTCGCATGCCTCCCCACCACCCATTTCGGCACACCCCTCACACGTTTCGTGGCCCCATAGGGAGCTCCACCGAAGGCCCCAGTGGCTGGGTCCGCATGCCTCCCCACCACCCATTTCGGCACACCCCTCACACGTTTCGTGGCCCCATAGGGAGCTCCACCGAAGGCCCCAGTGGCTGCGTTCGCATGCCTCCCCACCACCCATTCGGCACACCCCTCACACGTTTCGTGGCCCCATAGGGAGCTCCACCGAAGGCCCCAGTGGCAGGGTTCGCATGCCTCCCCACCACCCATTCGGCACACCCCTCACACGTTTCGTGGCCCCATAGGGAGCTCCACCGAAGGCCCCAGTGGCTGCGTTCGCATGCCTCCCCCACCCCATTCTCGGTCGTTTCGTGGCCCCATAGGGAGCTCCACCGAAGGCCCCAGTGGCTGCGCATGGGTCGGCACCATTCTGGCACACCCCTCACACGTTTCGTGGCCCCATAGGGAGCTCCACCGAAGGCCCCAGTGGCTGGCCCGCATGCGGTTCCACCCCCATTCTGGCACACCCCTCACACGTTTCGTGGCCCCATAGGGAGCTCCACCGAAGGCCCCAGTGGCAGGGTCCGCATGCCTCCCCACCACCCATTTCGGCACACCCCTCACACGTTTCGTGGCCCCATAGGGAGCTCCACCGAAGGCCCCAGTGGCAGGGTGCGCATGCCTCCCCACCACCCATTTCGGCACACCCCTCACACGTTTCGTGGCCCCATAGGGAGCTCCACCGAAGGCCCCAGTGGCAGGGTCCGCATGCCTCCCCACCACACATTTCGGCACACCCCTTCACACGTTTCGTGGCCCCATAGAGAGCTCCACCGAAAGGCCCCAGTGGCAGGGTCCGCATGCCTTCCCACCACCCATTTCGGCACACCCCTCACAGTTTCCCGTGGCCCCATAAGGAGCCTCCACCGAAGGCCCCAGTGGCGCGGTGCTTATGAGATGAGGGGCCTAGTTTGCGTGCCCCTTCCTTCGTCTCATATCCGTGCGGTACTCGCAGCTGCATATGGTTGGGTCCTTCGCCAGGCTAATTTGGGGGGGGGTCGGCGGGTCGAGCGCGGGCCTCTTCCGGTTAAGAGCTAGGCGCGGGCGCGCAAAGCACGAATTGGGGAGACAGGGCGCGGGCGGGCGGGGCCTCAGCCCGTGGCGTCGGCCACGCGTCGCCCTGGAGGAAGGGGGGGGTCATGGGGGTTCGGGGGGCAGCCGCACGCGGTTCCGGAGCGCTCTGGACCGACCGTGGCGTCGGCCTTTTTCCCAACCATCCTGTGGTGTTGGGTCTTCGTTTTGAAGAGACGGTGCCCCGCGTTCCTCTCCTCCTCCTCTCCTCCTCCTCCTCCTCCTCCTCCTCCTCCTCCTCGCCCTCCTCCCTCTTAGGGTTCGCATGCCCCCCCACCACCCATCTCGGCACACCCCTCACACGTTTCGTGGCCCCACAGGGAGCTCAACCGAAGGCCCCAGTGGCAGGGTTCGCATGCCTCCCCACCACCCATCTCGGCACACCCCTCACACGCTTCGTGGCCCCATAGGGAGCTCCCCCGAAGGCCCCAGTGGCAGGGTCCGCATGCCTCCCCACCACCCATGTCGGCACACCCTTCACACGTTTCGTGGCCCCATAGGGAGCTCCACCGAAGGCCCACAGTGGCAGGCGTTCGAATGCTCCCACCACCCATTTCGGCACCACCCTCACACGCTTCGTGGCCCATGCAGGGAGTTCCACCGAAGGCCCAGTGACAGGGTTCCGGGCAATGCTCCCACACCCATTTCGGCACACCCCTTCACACGCTTCATGGCCCCATAGGGAGCTCCACCAAGGCCCAGGGCAGGGTTCGCATCTGCCCCCCCACACCCATTTCGCACACACTTCAAACGCTTCGTGGCCACATAGGCAGCTCCACCGAAGGCCCCAGTGGCTGCGTTCGCATGCCTCCCCACCACCCATTTCGGCACACCCCTTCACACGCTTCGTGGCCCCATAGGGAGCTCCACCGAAGGCCCCAGTGGCTGCGTTCGCATGCCTCCCCACCACCCATTTCGGCACACCCCTCACACGCTTCGTGGCCCCATAGGGAGCTCCACCGAAGGCCCCAGTGGCAGGGTTCGCATGCCTCCCCACCACCCATCTCGGCACACCCCTCACACGTTTCGTGGCCCCATAGGGAGCTCCACCGAAGGCCCCAGTGGCAGGGTTCGCATTCCTCCCCACCACCCATTTCGGCACACCCCTCACACGTTTCGTGGCCCCATAGGGAGCTCCACCGAAGGCCCCAGTGGCAGGGTCCGCATGCCTTCCCACCACCCATTTCGGCACACCCCTCACACGTTTCGGGCCCCCAAGGGAGCTCCACCAAGGCCTTCAGTGGCAGGGTTCGCATGCCTCCCCACCACCCATCTCGGCACACCCCTCACACGCTTCGTGGCCCCATAGGGAGCTCCACCGAAGGCCCCAGTGGCAGGGTTCGCATGCCTCCCCACCACCCATCTCGGCACACTCCTCACACGTTTCGTGGCCCCATAGGGAGCTCCACCGAAGGCCCCAGTGGCAGGGTTCGCATGCCTCCCCACCACCCATGTCGGCACACCCCTCACACGTTTCGTGGCCCCATAGGGAGCTCCACCGAAGGCCCCAGTGGCAGGGTCCGCATGCCTCCCCACCACCCATTTCGGCACACCCCTCACACGTTTCGTGGCCCCATAGGGAGCTCCACCGAAGGCCCCAGTGGCAGGGTCCGCATGCCTCCCCACCACCCATATCGGCACACCCCTCACACGTTTCGTGGCCCCATAGGGAGCTCCACCGAAGGCCCCAGTGGCTGCGTTCGCATGCCTCCCACCACCCATGTCGGCACACCCCTCACACGTTTCGTGGCCCGTAGGGAGCTCCACCGAAGGCCCCAGTGGCTGCGTTCGCATGCCTCCCCACCACCCATTTCGGCACACCCCTCACACGTTTCGTGGCCCAATAGGGAGCTTCCACCGAAGGCCCCAGGGGCATGCCTCCCACCACCCATCTCGGCTCGTTTCGTGGGCCCCATTAGGGAGCTCACCGATGGCAGGGTTCGCATTTCCCCACCACCAGTCGGACGCTTCGTGGCCATAGGGAGCTCCACCGAAGGCCCCAGTGGCAGGGTTCGCATGCCTCCCCACCACCCACACCTCATTCGTCGAGCACACCCCTCACACGTTTCGTGGCCCCATAGGGAGCTCCACCGAAGGCCCCAGTGGCAGGGTTCGCATGCCTCCCCACCACCCATTTCGGCACACCCCTCACACGTTTCGTGGCCCCATAGGGAGCTCCACCGAAGGCCCCAGTGGCAGGGTTCGCATGCCTCCCCACCACCCATCTCGGCACACCCCTCACACGTTTCGTGGCCCCATAGGGAGCTCCACCGAAGGCCCCAGTGGCAGGGTTCGCATGCCTCCCCACCACCCATTTCGGCACACCCCTCACACGTTTCGTGGCCCCATAGGGAGCTCCACCGAAGGCCCCAGTGGCAGGGTTCGCATGCCTCCCCACCACCCATTTCGGCACTCCCCAACACCCATTTCGGCACACCCCTCACACGTTTCGTGGCCCCATAGGGATCTCCACCGAAGGTCGGGGGGAGCTTGACACTGGTATCCTTGCGGTACTCGCAGCTGCATATGGTTGGGTCCTTCGCCAGGCTAATTTTGGGGGGGTCGGCGGGTCGAGAGCGGGCCTCTTCCGGTTAAGAGCTAGGCAGGGCGCGCAGAGCACTAATTGGGAAGACAGGGCGCGGGCGGGCGGGGCCTCAGCCCGTGGCGTCGGCCACGCCTCGCCCTGGAGGAAGGGGGGGGGTCTTGGGAGTTCGGGGGAAAGCCGCACACGGCTCCGGAGCGCTCTGGACCGACCGCGGCGTCGCACGCGCCTCGCCCTGAAGGAAGGGGGGGTCCTGAGCGAAGCGGGCCCCACAGCCCTCCGCGAGGTGCAGAGCCGCAAGCTTCTGTCAACGAGCGCGTTCCACCACTCGCAGAGTGCCTACTCGCAAACGTCCGAAGAATCAGACGTCTGCTTCGATGCAATCTATCGTGTATCCCCTTTCTGCGGATCCGGGCCATTTGCGAGCAGTTACGCTGCGAGTCGTGGAGCGCGCTCGTTCTGGGCCCCGGCGGGCGCGCGCTCGGCCCCCCTCCCCCCCGCCGAGTCACAGCACCGCGGGCTGCACGGATCCAGCTCCCGCCGGG